>JAJEJO010052835.1:64912-88274 GCA_020662805.1 Glaucomys volans | reverse complement strand
GGGGAGCTGGGGAGCGCTGGGGGCTCCCAGCCCGTCTCCCTGTCCTCTCAGCAGCTGGGCCTGGAGGACCCTCACCCTGACTTTCTGGACTTGCCTTCCACCTTCCGAAGCCCGGATCCTCCTTCGTGCTCTGGAGGTGGAGCTCGCAGGCCTGTTCTGGGACCCTCTGCAGCCGCCCTGTTTCCTGGGTGTTCTTACCCCTGGAGGAGATGCAAGGTATTAGGTGCTGTTTTCACACTGGTGACCCCCAAACTGGTGTCTTCAGACATGACCTGGGCCTCGAGTCCAGCATCCCCTGGCCACCTTTCTGCTGATGGTCAGCGGGGTCTTGGCAGCTCCCCGGCCTCGGGCCTGTGGTCTCCACCTGCCCCTCCCGGTCCTCCCCGTGGTGTGGTCAGGAGGAGGACTTTGGTCCTCCCTGATCAGCTTTTTTGCTGCTGTGACCGTGAGGACCTCACAAGAGCAGTTCTGAGGAGGAAGCGCCCCTATTGGCACTCAGGTTTCAAGGTCTCCGTTCACAGACAGCCGGGTCCACTCCTCAGGGCCTGAGTGAGCTGAGCGAGGCAGGACATCATGGCAGAAGAGTGTGGTGGAGGGAAGCAGCTGGGGACTTGGCACTGGAGGGAGGGAGGGAGAGAGGCGGGCGAGAGGGAGGGAGGCTCTCTTCCCTGGGAGAGAATGTGAAGCCCTCGCTGGGTGATCCCCGCCAGAGGGCTAGTGCACGGCCGGGCAAGCCCCTCAAGCAAGGCCATTCCCCGTCGGCTTTCCGCAGTCTCACAGTGAGCTCTGGGGACCCCCGTCCAGACCACAGCACCTGCGTGAGTGGCACACCCTTCCCCAGTCCAGGCAGAAACCGCGGAGCAGCCCGGCTCTCCTCGCCCCTGCTCATTCACAAGCCCTTCGCCTCCTCCTTAGGCCATCATTAGACTAACCCACGTCCACCACTTGGTCCCCCTGTCATGTCCCTTGCCTGGCTGTCGCTCTGGCCTGGCCGGCTCTTTCCTGACCTTGCTGTCTGTCACCTAGTCCCCACTCAGAGGTTATCGTGAGCCACTAAGAATGCAAAGTGGATCCCCCTGCTCACCTGCTGAGAGCCCTCTGGTGGCTTCCACATGTCACATGCGTGAAGGCCAGTGGCTTCAGATGGCTTGAAGCTGCCCCACGATCCTGCTGCCCTCTGCCTCACCTCGCCTCCTGGCAGGCCGCTGTCTCCCCAGATGTCCAGAGCCTCCAGGATGCCCTCCGGGCTCCATGCCTTGCTCCTGGGCTCCGGGCAGCGTCTGCTCAGGCCCTGCCCCCACGTCCCGGGCAGAGCCCTGGGCCCTCCAGGACTTGTTTGCCTGGTGGGCTTTGTGCTGCTCAGGTGGTGCCCTGTGTGTGTGCTCCTCTGCCTCGCCCCGCGAGAACGTGGGCTCCTGTGGGCAAGGGCTCTGGCCATCTGCCCTGTGGTGTCCCTGGCATGGCACCTGGAACAAGGCCCGGCTCTGTGGGTGCTTGCTAGGCATTCACCAACTGACCGCGTCCTTCATCTAGTGAGCATCACTGAATGAATGGACCTGTCGGGGGTGGACACGTGGGGGGATGAGTGGAGGGAAGAGGGTCCAGGGAGATGGATGCATGGCTATGAAGAGGGACGGGCGATGGGTGCATAGAGAGGGGAGCGGGCCGTTCCTTAGGCATGCCTGCCTGGGTGTTTGGTGAACTGTAGGTAAAAGGAACGGGCGGTTGGACGGTTTGGTGGGTAGACAGATGGTGTGTTGATGGAGGAGCAGGTGGTTGGGTAAATGGATGGGAATGTGTGGAGGGAGGATGGGCTACTGGCTGGATGCAGGTGGGTGGTGGATCTATTGGTACGAGTGCAACGTTGAGCAGGTGGTCACAGGGATGTGAGAGTTCAGGTGAGCGGGTGGATGGACTGTTGAATGGACGGGTGGAGCAGTGGACAGTGCTCTGAGGGCTGGAGGCAGAGTTGGAGGGATGTGTACTGTTCTGTTTTGGTTGCTTAACACTGAATGTTACGCGGCAAGTGACTGGATCATTACTTGCGAGGTATGTTTGGTGGATGGATAGCACCTGGTTGGTGGTTTGGCAAGGCCAGGGTGTGGCTGGCGGAATGTCTGGAGGTGTGGATGGATGAGTGGGCATGTGGGGAGGTGGGTGGTTTGATGACAGGAGGGCAGTGGTTGCAGGACTGGGCTGGGTTTGTGGACTGTGGGCGGGTGGAACGGGCTGGTGGCCGTGGGTGGGTGCGGGCGGATGGTGAGCTGGGCGGGGGAGGGCGTGATGGCCAGGTGAGCGGTGTGTGGCTGGTTGGCTGGACTGAGCAGGGTGTGGATCCACTCCGTAATCTACCCTGTTACCTGCTCAGGGTTCATGGGATCTGCTCCTCCTCCCCGACTTCCCAGGACATGTGTGGCTCCGAAGGTCTATGGGACTGTCCAGGGCTATTCTTCCCAGGGAGCCCTGGCTCAGCACCGGCCTAGCTGGGTCTCCTGACTGGCACCGTGGTGTGGGTGCGAGTGGGCCAGACTTGCTGCAGGAATCTCTGGGGAGCAGGAGGGGCAGCTGTCCTCAGCCAGAGGCTGCAGGAAACCACCGAGGCTGGGCTGCCTGGTGGGACGGGAGTGAATGAGGACTCAGCATGCATTTCCTGAGTGGCCCCACTCTGGGTGTGGCCAGGCCGACCTGCAGAGGGGCCGACCAGGCAGAAGACACCTGCCTTCAGCTTCCTGAGCCCAGACCAGAGTTGCCCCAGGAACCCAAGGGAGAAAACTCAGTGGCCTGTTTGTGTGCTCCCCTTTGGGGCTGGAATTTACCCCTCTTAGACGAGAGTTAGCCTGAAGGAACTGGGCTCTGACTGGCTGTCTGGAAGGTTCTGAGGCTTGCCTGGCAGTGGTTCCAGGATGGGGCTATGGTGAACCCCTCCCGCCTTCCCGCAATGCGGTGGGCTGTCTTCCCTGGGGACCGCAAGGCTGCGCTCTGGCAGGAGCAGCTGTGGGGTCCACCTCTCCTGAGTTGTGTGGTCAGCAGGCACCCTGAACTGGGAGCTCCTGCAGCACGGGGGACATGCCAGGCCCAAGGGCTCAGGACGGTTCCCCCGAGTGTCCGTTCTAGGCTGGGGGAGCACAGCTCTGTCTGAAGGGCGGCCCTGGCCTCATCCATGCCTGGAGGCTCTAGGGAGCTGTCACCAGGTGTGTGTGTGTGTGTGTGTGTGCGCGCACACACACGCATGGTGTCCAGGGCACTGGCCTCGTCCCTGCCTTTGGGCTCTCAGGGCTTGCGACGTCGGAGGAGTAGGGAGCCCTCCTCTGTGGGGTCCTGTGCTCCAGCACATGCCCAGCTGGCACATGTCCACATCATTAGGGATTCCAGAACTTTCTCTGCACTCCACCCTCCCACCTGGGGAGGTACTTACAATCTTAACTGGCAGCTGGGAACCAGGGCTCGGCCAGGGGTCGCCTGCCCCAGGCAGTGTGGGGCTGAAGGCTCTGAGCGCGACTCCAGACCCTCCTCACCACTGGGGAGCCGGAGGCCCCACCCAGGCTGCAGGGGTGGCGCAGGAGGCAGGGCCCCTGGGGTGCAGGAGAGCCCCGGGATGGGTGGGGGAGGGTACCTGCTGGGCAGCATGTGTGCCAGACCCCCTGCCAGCCCTAGCCTGGACAGTGCCACCCTCGACGGGATGCTCCGCTGCTCTGCCTGGAAACCAGAGGCATCACTGGGCACAGGGTGAGCTTCCCCTGGAGGAGGCTGCAAGATGCAGGAGCCTCAACCCCGGAGCCGGCGCCCTCGGGGGCCTGGATGGCCAGGACTGGGGACCTGCTGTTCAGCCACCCCGGTACCAGGAGGACCAGACAGGACCCAACCCAGAAGCCCCCATGCTGGTGGGAGAGGCAGACAGACCCAGATACTGGCAGAGGCCATTTGGGGAGGTTGGAGCTGTGCCGAAGGGACACCTGGGCTGTGGGAAGGGCAGGGAGTGGGGAGGGAGGAGGGCCAGGGAGGGCCAGGGAGGGTCAGGGAGCACTCACAGAGGAGGGCCCAAAGGGCGCAGGGATCCGTGTGGAGGAAACAGCATGGGAGGCTTGGAATTGCAGGAGAGGCCAGAGCCCTCGGAGGCCCTGCAGGAAGGGCACCCAGCCGTGCAGCGTGGCAGAGGTAGGGCAGGCCCAGGGCTGGAGTGGGGATAAGAGCCCACACCTCCCTCAGGGCCTGCCCGGGGCTCACGCCCTTCAGAGGCCTGATGCTCCCAGAACAGCGTGCTTCATCCAAGAAATGGGCTCATGAGGACCGGTTCTGAGAGCCCGAGGAGATGTGGCCCAGCCTGACTCAGGGAGGCTCCCAGGAGCTTCCATTGCTCACTTCACATCCAGCGGGTCCTCCTGGCTGTCTTGCCCCTTTGTGCTCATGGGTGGCCTGCCCCCAGTGCCCGGGGCCTGGAGGGCAGCAGTGTGCTCTCAAGGATGTGTGAATGGTGGTGATTTGGTCTAGGGCGGGGACCCCCGTGGGATTCTGGGCATTTGCAAATGGGCTGATGGCTCCCAGCACAGCCACCCGGGGTCTAGAGGGAGGAGTCCTTGCCCTCGGTTAGGTGGTAAGTGACAGCCAGGGTCCTGTGACAGGGTGGCCAGCACTGGACAGAGAAGTTTCCTGCTCAGGAGGTGGGAGCCTCCTGGGAAAATGAAAAGTCTGAGATGATCAGGAAGAAATAAGACAGAGCCAGAGATGAGATTTAAAAAGGGAGCGCGTGATGGGTCTCCAGTCCTGAGCGGAACTGGAGCTGAACCGCTGGAACAGGCCCGGTTCTCCATGAAGGGGGACATCAGAGGCAGGGCGGGGCTCAGAGGGAGGAGGCTCGCTTCCTGCTGCTCCTCGTGTGCAGGGGTCTGGCAGTGAGCAGGCTGGCTGGCCTTGGCAGGCTGCGCCCATCTCCAGAGGCTGTGTGATCCTAAGGCTGTGACTAAGATGGGGCCGGCGTGACCCGGGCATTCTCCGACTGGGGGATTTCAACCCCGGAGCTCCCAGAGGAGCGGCCTTCCTGCCTTAATGGCTTGAAGGACCCTGATTTATACATATATGGCCCCCAACAGTCCTACTCTCACAGGTGGTGGGATGGGGTGGGGCATGGGGGCCAGGGGTATGGACCCTGTGATGCTCTGGCTGGCCTCCACGTAGTGGGGAAGGTGGGTCCCTGTGTGGAAGGGTTGATGACCCCATGGTCTCCAGAGCTGCCAGCCTGGGCGGGTGGAGCTGCAGCGTCTGGCTGGGGGGACCAGGGGATTCTGGGGGCCACTGGGCGCTGCACACGACTGCTTCTCTGGACAGGTCTGGGCAGCTGAGCTGGAGGTGGGTGGGCTGCCTCTCCCTGCAGACCGTCACCTTCCACCAGCCCTCCAGGGCACTCAGAGGCATCCCTGCTACCCATGGAGATGCCAGCCTGCTGGGGGACAGAACCTCTCCAGAGGCTGGCGGTCACTGGGTGTTGGGGCGGGAGCAGGGCCCAGGGCCCAGCTGGCTGCTGCTCCTGCTTCATCTACACCATCTGCCTGCCCAGGTGAGGGAGTGACCAGCCCCCTCAGTGAGACTGATCCCCACAGTTTACTGCCCCCACTCGGTCACCACCTGCCTGGGGCTGGTCACTCCCTCACCTGGGCAGGCCTGCCCTGCCCGTCCTGGCCCCTGCGGTCCTGGCCTTCTCACTGTGGGCAGCAGGTCAGCGCGCCTGCCTGCAGGCTTGGTTGCTGGGCTGTCCCCACAGGTCCCCGCAGGAGCTGAGAGGAGGGGGCAGCAAGGACTGAGGGCCCCACCTGGCCCTCTAGAGCCTGGGGCGGGCAGGTCCGCTGATGGTAAACAAGCCCACAGTCACATGATAGGCACAGGGACAGTGCCTGCTCTCCAGGAGCCCACAGAGGCAGGTAGGAGGCAGGGGGTGAGGAGGGCCAGGATGGAGGGGGCATCACAGGGGACGTGGGACAGAGAGGCGCCCAGAAGGAGCCAATGCCTGAGGGAGGCATGGGGACGAGCAGAGGTGGCCAGGCCATGTGTGGGGTTACCAGGGGTCTTTGGTGGGCAGGGGAAGTGGACTCTGAATCAGTTTTAAGAAAGGGCTTTTCAGGACTCCACTTCCCCCGCCAAGGACGGCGACACCGGCGGCAGAAACCGTCAGGGAGCTCAGCCAACGTCCAGGCACCCGCCTGGGCTGCGCCAGCTGACAGAGCACGAGGGAGAGCGTGGAAGGAGAACGCAGCCTCAGCTCCTCCAGAAGAGGCAGCAGAAGAGGAGGGACCAAGGAGAAACGGGAAGAAAGGGCCAGAGGAGAGCGAGAGCCCAGCTCCGCAATCACATCACACTCAGCCTCAAGGCCTGGCGGAGTCGCCAGGTAGAGAGAGCAAGCGCCAGGCCTCTCTAGGGAGCCTCGAGCACCAGGCACCGCAGGATGGAAGGGGGAGCCACCAAGACAGGCAGCAGGCTCAGGTGGCCCGGGGCGGGGGGGCGGGGCACCAGACACAGGCGTCTCAGGGCGCAGAGTATCCTCAGGACAGCGGGGTCCTTCCATCCTGAGACAGGGCAGTTCATCACACGCACACCACAGCCCTGGGGTGCATGCACCTTGGAACTTCAAGCCACACGGAGGGGAAGTGCCAAAACCCCAGGAGGAAGCAGAGGTCCACGATCACGGTATTGCTTCAACACTTATGGCTCATAGACCCGAGTCGACAGGAAGTCGGCATGGACAGAGAAGGTCTGACCAGCTGTCACCCAGCGCGACACTCCGCCCAGCACCAGGGAAAGGCTTCTTGTCAAGTGCCTGCAGGACACTGACCAAGAGAGACTATATTCTGAGTCATAAAATAAGACTTAATAATTTAAAAGGACTCAAATCATTTCAAGTATGTTCTTTGACCACAGTGGAATTAAATTAGCAATCAATATTGGCAGCAAAAGGCCATCTGGAAAATCCCCAAATATTAACCCCAGAGTCAAAGAAGAAATGAAAATGAGAACCAGAACTTCTTTGGACCTGGACAAGATGTAGAAAACTCCGGGTGCACGGTGGGCAGCGGCAGAGGACGTGCAGTGTGGACGGGCTGGTGTCAGGAAGAAGGAGGTCTCAGCCACGACCCAGCTTCCACCGGGGAACTGAAGACAGAGGAGAGGCCAGAGCCAACCCGGAGGAGTAGAAAAGGGAAGGTGGCGTGGAGATCAGCCCAACAGGAAACGAGAACAAGGGAGGAACTGATGAACTGGCCAGCGGTTCCTTGGAGATCAGCAAAGCCCATCAGCCCCTCGCAATGGCGATCAGCAGGAGAGAGAGAGAGAGAGAGAGAGAGAGAGAGATGTGCAAAGGCCCCATGCTATAGGAAGCAGAGGCCCCTGGGCTCTGCAGCCCCCCGGGTGATAGTGGGGAGCTTCGTGCACAGGCTCAGAGGGAACGGGGACCCCGCCTGCAGGACACAGCTGCCAGAGCTTCCCTGGGGGAGCAGAGACCCCGTGAGCCACAGCCGCCACGGGCCGGGGTCCAGCCTAGCACAAGGGCCGTGGTGGTCTCTGGTGAGTGGGATGGCGTCGGCGAGGTGGAGAACAAGCCACACAGACGCAGTGATCTGCGGCTAAGTTCTAAGTTTATTTTTTCCACACACCATTTTTACATGTTAGCTTCTAGTGTGGGTACGATATCTTGAGGCCACACAGAAGGAAACCGACGCAAACTGCAGGACAACAGGCGAAGCGCATTAGCAGATTAAATGCTATCAACTCTTCGTAATGTTTTTAAGTGCTCTTCTATGCTATCTTCAGCTAGTTCTGCTTTCTATATTCCTGGAGACATCACACGCAGAAGCCGTTTCTATGAACAACATATAAGCTCACACTATGTGGTTAATAATTAGTTTAACAGGAACAATAGCTCTTGCTAGGTTACACCTCCTGCTTTTGCCCAGTAAGCATTGGCCTGTCCTGCCCAAGAAAGCTGTTCAGAGCAACTAAGCAAACACCAGGGTCTCACCTATATTAAATATTCTAAAAAGGGGAGACGAGCTTTCTATGTACATTTTCCATTATAATATACTTGATGCCAACCAAGGTGTATTCTGCCAGTGGGAGATAAAGGGGGTCTAAATCTAAGGGACCAGAAGCTGGTTTCCTAGGAGGATTCCATAGTTTTCCATTAACCAAGTAAGCATTACCAAATGGTGTCTGAATTGTTGGGACTACTTTTCTAGCCTTAACAACTTTGTTTGTGACTTGTTTGCCTGGAGTTAAGGTGGGAACAATGTATTTTTCTGCCCTAGGTCATCTGAGAGTAGTCCCCATCCGCGGTGCCATTTAGCATGAGTTGCTGGAAATGAGCATAGCATTCTTTCCAATTATACTTTTATCACCCCAGAACAAGGGCCTTTCCTGGTTATATCCAGTATGATTAGCTGTTTGATTCTTGTGTTTAAATCCCCTAAGACCCTGGAATTCCCAGAAATACAATCATATTATTCCCAAGCATAGGAAAATTAAACAAGACAACAGGAAACAGTGGCCCCAATTCCCAGGAAGGTGAGACCTTGCAAACATCTTTCTAACTCAGTGGGATCCTTGTCAAGCACTGAGGGGAGCTGGAGACGGGGCAGCAGCCACAGAGATCCAGTCCTCCTGGAAGCCCTTCCCCAGGCCGCCTCCAGGCCTCCTCCAGGCCCGGAGCCTCTGCTGGTGACGCACCAGACATCCAGGGAGAAGCTACTCACGATTCCCCACATGTTCTTCCAGAAAATTCCAGCAACAGGGCTCCCCACATGCCCCGGGAGGTTCCCGGGGTTCAGCCCCCTGCAGGCTGTGCCAAGCCCTCCTGCAGGTGGGGTCTCACTATGTTGCCCAACTGGTCTCCCCTGGACTCAAGGGATCCTCCTGCCTCAGCCTCCCCTGCAGCCGGCACCACCGGTGGCCTGACTCGGGCAGTTTTAAAGCTTCCAGGTGGCTCCAGGGCAGCCCGCCACGAGGAGGAAAAGGGAAGTGGGGATAGAGAGCCCCGGGAGGCAGGGGAGGCAGCCCCGCACGCTCAGCAGGGTCCTGAGCCACACAGCCCCTGGTGGGGGCCACAGGCCTGCAGAGGAAGGCCCTGGGTGCCTTCACTACCCTCTCTGTGCCTCTGATTCTCCTCCTGCGTTGGTGCATGCGTCCAGAGCCTGGTCCTCAGCAGGGACGGGTGCTGATGCCCGGAGCGTGCTGGGGACCGCTGGGCACCAGAGCTCCGGGCTGGCTGCCTTCCCCGTGCCACGGGGCCGCCTGGCTGCGGGCTTCCTTTCCGGTGTGGTTCCTGGTCTCCTTGGAGCCACTTGGCCTCCCCTCATTTGCTTATTTTCTATTCCTGCTTATCAGTTAAGTCCTCCAATCAAACAGCCTGGGGTGCGTGTGTGTGGTGTGTGTGTGGTGTGTGTGTGTTCTCTGCGCCCATCCCGCTGCCCACAGGGCTGAAGACACCTTTGCCCCGTGCCCTGGTGGGTGCACCCAGCCGACCCACAGCAGCCGTCTCTGGGTCATTGGTCATGTGACGCCCTTCACAGCCACAGCTCCGCACCTGCTTTGCTGGGTGGTGATGAGCGGATTTAAAACCAGTAGGTCGATTGTGCAAAAATACCAGTGTGAAAGGAGCCACGGCAAACGTTCTCGAGCACAGTCCTGCGTGACCGTGCGAGGTCACCTCCACCCACTCCAGGGAAACTGGCCCAGGCCCTGAGCTCCCTCTCCCCCTCCAGCCTGGCAGCCGCCATCCTCCTCTGCTCTGTGGATCTGATGACGCCAGGGGATTCGTGGACGGGAAGCAGACCTCAGTGGGTTCAGAGAAGCCTTTATTCCTTCGTAGACTCGGGCGCCGTGGGGGCCCCTTTTCCAGATGGAGAAATGGCCCAGTTACAGAGGGGATCTGGGTTCCATAGGTCACTGACGTGATCCTTGGAAGCCACACGTGCGGCCTTGGCCACTGGCGGCTGTTGTACAGGCTGAAACTCATTGTTTCTCTGGGGTCCCGTTTCCCAGAGTTTTGCTGTGACATCCCCGAAGTTGATCCAGGCAGTGTCAGAGCTCTCTCTTTAGGGTGGGGCACTGTGGGGTGCTTGTGTGTGGCCCCTCCGAGAGGGCCACCGAGCCTCTGCTGGGCAGTACCTGGCAGCGGCCACGCCCGGGTGCCGGGTCTGTGCTGGGCTGGCTCTGTGACCCCCGCCCTCCTGCGCACTTCCTTCCTGGGGAGCCTGGAGATCAGCACGGGAGCCCACCGGGCTCTGGGTCCTGGGCTGCCGTCTGCTGTTCAGGGTCCCCAGCTCCCTGGGCTGCGGGGGTGAAAGGCTCCTTCAGGGCGCAGCTGGCATCGCAGCCAAACCAGTCACGCCGCGGGCTGGCTCGGGGCCAAGCTGCAGCCCAGCACCTGCCCCTCAGGCTTCTCCGGGTGCACGTGCGTGGAGCGGTCAGCGGTTTGGATGAACGTCCCTCAGGTGGACGCTTGGTCCCCAGGACCTTTAGCAGGTGGGGCCCAGTAGGAAGTTAGTTAGGGGCGTGTCCTTGGGGGACCTGGGACCCTGGCCACTCCTGTAAGAGTGTCCTCTTCCCCTTTCGAACAGCTCTGGGGCTTATTTTCTAAAAATATTATTTATTTATTTGCTTTCTTGCGCTGCTGGGGATTGAACCCAGGGCCTGTGCCTGGAAGCAAGCGCTCTACCAACTGAGCTACAGAATAAGCCCTGAGGCTTATTTTTAAAAGGAACATGCTTTCCTTTCCTCCTCTTGCTCTCCACCTCCCTAACCTGGGGGCGGGAATAAGATCACCTTGAGCTTCGCAGGAAGGAATGTCTGCCGGAGGATCTCCGAAGTGAGGACCTCCCAAATTAACAGGTGAATGTCAGCGCACCATCAGGGCCCTGCGACCCGTCAGGGCGCCCCTGGAAGGTAGCCTATGACCCCTCCCTTTGCAACCTCTGCTCCTGCGACGGCAGAACCACAGTCTCGGGGCAGGAGTCCCCGAGCTTCTCCTTTGCTAGAAAAGCAATAAAACTTCTTTTTCGTTTCTCTCAAAAGCTCTCAGTTACACTCCGGCTTTGCTTCCCGCTGCCGTGAGGGAAGTGCCACGAGCCTCCTCCACCGCGGCTCCCAGCTCCACCCTGAGCAGCCAGGGACCATAGGCGGGAACTCCCAAGCTGTGAGCCAGAGTAAACCTTTCTTCTCTTAAGTTTATGACGTCCAGTGTTCTGTTGTGGTAACAGAAAGCTGAGCCACACAGGAAAGGACCCGCTCGCGCGGCTCCCAGGAGCCTCTCCAGGGCCAGCACCTCCCGGGCAACCCTGAGCCCTGGAGCTGAGATGCATCTCTCTGCATCACCTGTCATCAGCCGAGCTGGCGGCTGGGTCCTGTCCCTGCCTGCTGGGCCGTCCCTGCCACCAGTCACCTGAGCTCCCCCTGGCCTTCCCTGCCTGCCCCCTGCCTTCCCTGCCTGCCCCCTTCCTTCCCTGTCTCCCCCTGGCCTTCCCTGCCTCCCCCTGGCCTTCCTGGAGACAGGGAGAGCAAGCGTCTGCCATTTTCCCGCGTCTCAGAATTCCTCCTCCAGCTTCGTTTCTCTTGGCTCCTGTGAAGGCTGGGGCTCTCGGCAGAACCTCAGGCTCCTCCGCTTCCCTACATGGGGTGAAGCCCCGGCCTGAGCCAAGTCCTTGCCTGGCCTGCCCGGCTTGGGCTCAGTAAACAGTGGTGGCCATTGTCACATTTGTTATTGGGAACATTTTTCTGGGACTGGACACAGTGGTACCAGTGGCTCCCAAACTGTCCCCACCACAGGCCTGTTATGGTCATGATTTGGAAACTGGTCCCCAGACCTCTCTGACATCGGAGAGGCCACATCTGTGGAGGCCGTGAGGCCCAGGGCAGGCAGGTGCCGCCCAAGGCCCAGCCCCCTCGGTCCTGGCTTTTGAAATGTGCTGTCCACACTCTGCCGTTCACTGGACACTCGTGCGCTGTGTCCCGCACGGGCTCTGGGGGCCACGGTCAGACAGACAGCCTCAGCCCTGTGGAGGAGCACCGCTGAGGCCCCTAAGGAGCCCCCCGCAGGGTCAGCAAGGCTGCCCTGTGCCCGGGCAGTCCCACCCTCTGCCTGGCTCCCAGCAGAGCCGGCCACTGGCGCTCACTGCTGCCGCGGTGAGCTGCTCCTGCAGCGTGGCTGGGGACACCCTGCAGCATGGCTGGGGACACCCTGCAGCGTGGCTGGGGACACCCTGCAGCCCCTGGGAGGGAACCCAGACTCCAGGAGTGCAGGGCTGGCCAGGCCACACCAGGTCTCAGTGCCTTTTCCTCTCTGCTCGTTGCAGGGAGAGGGAGAAATGGGGTCCTCAGAGCCCTTCACCCACCCCCACCGCCCAGGAAGAAGAGATGAGGAGGCAGCTGCAGGAGACGCGGCGCGGCCCAAGTTCAGAAATAGTCTTGGGCTTTTATTGTTTTATAAAAATAAGTTGGCAGTGCCTGCGAGGGAGGCGGGTCGCCACCCTGAGCCAGAGCACTTTCCTCTCGTGCAAATAAGGACGCCAAGGGAGTGGGGACAGCCGGCCTCGGCCCTCTGCTCCCTCCCCGCCTCCCACAGGCCACTGGGAGACGTGGGGAGGCTGCTGGTGCGCATCCTCACCGGTCCCCTCCTCACCCACGAGGACCGTCCTAGTGTGGCCCCAGGGGACAGAACACAGGGCCAGGCTCCAGGGTCCGTGTGAGCAAGACGGGCCGGCTCGCCTCTCCTCCTGTGCTGGGTGCCCAGCTGGGGGCTGAGGCTGTCCTGGCCTTGGGACCACTCTGTTGCTCCCACAGACTCTTCCTCTGGCTTCTGTCAGACGTGCATCCCTTAAGTTGGCCAGGAAGCCCTGACAGTCTAAGCTCCCTTTTCCTAAGAGGAGATGCCTCCAAGATGATGTCTGAGTCCACCATCTTGCTGGTGGGGACACTGGGGCCCGGGGAGGGTGCAGGGCTTGCTCCTAACCTGGGAGAGCTGCCATTGTCCTGGGGTTTGTCTTGGGCTTCTTCAAGAGTTTTTCTGAGATTCTTAAAAATAACGGCCTCTTCCTTCACTTCAGCTATCAAGCACGCACACCGCACTCTCGGGAGGCCAGTGCGTCATGAATTCCCGAATGGTGATGAGGTGCTGGGCTCAGAATAGGCCTGAGTCACAGCCACGCAGGGCTGCCAACCCTACGTCCAGGGAAGAACCCCAGGACCCGGCAGAGCAAGCCCCACGTTGCCTCAGGGCACTCGTGTCACCTCTGGTCCTCGCACCTGGAGACCAGGAGCACTGGGACCCAGGCTCTGTGTCCCCACATTGAGGAGCCAATGAGAGCAGCAGAACCCTGGGGGCCTCTCCTGGCCCGGCCTCTCTCTGGCCCCACTGGCCTGGCCCAGGGGCCCTCAAGCACTCTGCTCCCTGGGTCCCCACTCCCCTGCGTGCAGCTCTGCCTCTCCGACCTCCCCCACCTTGCATGTCCCTCTGCCTTGCAGCCCTTTCCAGGGGGCACTGTCCAGCCCGCCCCAGGGCCAGGGTGCCTGCCTCAGTCCCTGGACTTGGGAGCATGCCCGCCTGCGGGTCCCGCCCCTTCCTCCTCGGGTGCCTCGCCCAGTCCTCCGCTCCCAGCCCTAGGCCTCTCATGGCCTGAGGACTGTGCCTGACTCCTCCTTGCCGTGCCTACTGATGCCATGACCCTCCTTTTCCTCCACCCCTGGTCCTCCTACACCACCGGGTGGGAGGCCCCCCGGGACCCACATTCCTGCACTCCGACCTGAGTCTCCTGAGGCTCCCACAAAGGACCTCCCAGCCCCAGGACTCTAGTCCTCATTCTCCCTCAGCAGCCCCCCACTCTCGGGCCAGGACTCCAGCCGCCTCTCCTCCTGCCGCAGGCCCCGGGAGCCTCGTGCCCGTGGAGTTGCTCCCCGGGTACCTGCGGGTCAGGGAGTCAGGGCTCAGTGCAGGTCAGCCTTGCGTGTGCACACCGCACACCGGCCACGCGGTGACTGAGCGAACAGGGGCACCCGTGGGCGTTAGCTGTGGGGCCGGTGTAGGGGAGGGGCTGTGTGGTCATTGGCTTGCCCCTGGCCTTGGCCTCCCGGCCCGCCTCCCCTGGGGCCCAGCCTTGACATTTTCTTCTACCCTGGAGGCAGTTTCACAGGTCACTCAGCCTCTTCTGAACCGGGAGGAACACGGACGCTGCCGCACCGCTGGCTCCCCCGCAGCCCTGGAAAGCCGGCCTGCCCACCGTCCAGCAGCCCCTGGAGCCCTCTCGCAGCCTGCGCCCAGCTGTGCCGTGTGCTGCTCCCCCAGCCTGTGAGGCTGGGGGTAGGTGCGGGGGCGTGTCGTGGTCTGGATGTTAGGTGTCTCCCAAAAGCTCGCTCGTGAGACATGCAATAGGTTCAGAGGAGAGAGGATTGGGTTGTGAGACCTGGACCCGACCAGTGAATTGACCCCTGACGGGATGAACTGAGTGGTGACCGAGTGGCAGGTGTGGCTGGAGGAGCTGGGGGGAGGGTGTGGCTTTGGGTACAGATCTGTACCTGCTGGGTGGAGTCTCTCTCTGCTCCCTGATGATGTGAGCTGCTTCCCTCTGCCACACTCTCCCGCCATGATGCTCTGCCTCACCCCGAGTCCGAGGATGGAGCCGGCCTTCTGTGGACTGAGACCTCTGACACCGCGAGCCCTCAAATAACCTTCCTCCTCTACAGCCGTGCGGGTCGGTCATTCCGTCACAGCCGCCAACAGCCGACTAAAACTAGGGAGAATCGCTCTTTCTGTCCTAGTGGAGTCTAAAGACCCTCCTTTGCTACAGCCGGACCTGGGGTCCCCGAGGAGGACCCTCCCCAGACAGAAAACCAGCCTGCGCCAGCCTGCGCCCCCTGAGGCTGGCCTCGGCCTCCGCAGGGGCCTGATGCTTCCCTGCCGCCCACTGCTTCCTTCCTGGCCCCAGGAGGCAAGGGGTCCTCGAGGCAGCGGGGGAGCCTGGGGCCCCAAAGGGCAACTTATGTGTGGGAACTGTCTGGGTCCCCGGTGACCCAGAGAGGTGCCCCTCAGATGCGCAGAGTGAGCACCAGCAGCGTGACCCGAGGTGACAGACACCCAGACGTGGCTCTGCTCACCAGGCTTCTCCAGGCTGGGGGCTGGCGGCAGCTCCGCTCCCGCTGGCTGCACAAGAGCAACGCGGACCCAGCTGGTGTGTGGGAGGGGACGGCGCTGTGGACAGGAGCCAGCCGACCACGGAAGGCTCTGGGCCCATCCAGGTGGCCATTTGCTTGCCCTCGGGGGGGGGGGGCGGTGTCAGCCTGCCCCAGGGTCTCAGGAGGCGAGGGAACAGCAGAGAGAGGCTGACGTGGGTGACATGGGTGACCCAGTCCTGGAGAGAGGGCAGCGCTCATGGGGACACCTCTGCCAGGTGCTTGGATCCCCAGAGCTGGCAGTTTGCAAAACTGAGAGGCTCACTGGGACGTGGCCCCTTCCAAAGCCCCGCTCTGCACTCCGCCCGCCACACCCTCACACACACCGTCCGCATCCTGCGGTTCTGAGCGTCCTGCTCTTTTGGAAGATTCTGTACCAATCAGAAGACGACAAAGGGAACTTGCAAATCCCGCAGAAATAAAGTCAAGACTTTTTGAAGCTGAGGAGCCTTTGCAGGGAGCTTCCTGCCACAGAGCCCGGACCATGCGCAAGTCCGACCTGGGAACTGGAGGCCGCGTGGTGACCCTGTGGCCTGTCCTACAACTTTACCCCGAGTCAGCACTTGGGCCTCTTCCTGTCTGTTTTAAGATGTGGCTCATAACTGCATCATAAACCTAAACTTACACGTTGGAAGAGGAACCGACGTGTTCTGGGGTTTTCTGGTCTTGTTGGGGACGCCCACCAAGCACACTTTGGACCAGCTGAGAGGCCGCAGTCCCGATGCCCAGCCGCCTCCCTTGAGCAGGCAGCATCCTGTGGGGCGTCCTGGGCCGAGGAGGCCTCTTACAGCCGGCGGGATACGGGTCCCCAGCAGGGTTGGGCTTGGAGCCAACAGACTTGGCCAAACATGTGACTCCATGTCCAGGGAGCAGTGGCCATGACCAGTACCCTTTGCCTGACCCTCTGCAGCTGTGTCTTCTTCCCTGGGATCTCCGCAGAGGTCATCTTGGGAGGCATAAGCCTCTGATGTTGGGGACAGCATGGCCAAAGCCACAGCGGACCACACCATCCTGATCATGCTGAACGGCCTCCTGGGCAGAGTGAGGACCTCTGTCTTTCTCTGCCTCTGGGCTGAGGCCTCCGCTCTCATCTCAGCTGGGGAGGTGAATGGTGGGCGTGTGTGTCGGGTGGCGTCTGCTGACTCTGCAATACCCATGGAAACACCCACAGGGCTGAGTGGCAGCAGCCCCAGGAAAGGCCAGGTGCAGGGAGGGCCAGCACTCACCTGTTGGGCAGGCAGGGTAGGTGGAGTGGAGGTGGATGGCAACCCTTCCTCTCTGAGGTGGGGCCGATGCTCCTGGAAGGCAGTGCCCACTCCCTGGTCCTCCTTGGCCCCCTTACTCCATCCATATGGGGGCAGGTGCGTGACCACCCATCAGAGCCCCCCACCCTCGGTAGCTCAGTAAGTGGTCCAGCCAGACGCCTATCATCCTTGTGGGCGTTTCCTCCTCTGGGAAACCATTTCCCATTGGCTTTTCCGTGAGGCAGAAATGAATACCATTAAGACCCCAAGAGGAGGTCAGGGAAACTGTGCCCAGACCAGCTGCACAGCAGGAGGCTCACGACTCACGCAGGTGACACAGGGGTCAAGTGTCCAGGTGCTGCTGTGAAGAGGAAGGGGGCTTCGCCAGCGGATGGTGGTGCTGAGTACCATGGCGTCTGGCCTCTGAGATGAGCTCAGCCAGGCCCGGGAGCAGGATGGCACCACCTGCAAGTGGACCCCTGGGGAGCCCCACCCTGTGGGGAGTGGATGGAGAGACCCCACATCGCACTCCAGGTGCAGAGGACAGAAGTGACGTCGTCTGAGCCACACGAAGTGCAAGACACACCCTGAGGAAGCAATGATCAGGCCCGGAGCCGGTTCTCTGAGGATGTTCTCTAAGATGGACACGCCACTGGAAAGCTCCATCAGGAAGGGAGCAAGCGCCAGACACAGACAGCAGCGGGGACACCGCAGACTTCCAGGCGGCGGGCAGCACCTCCTCGTCAGCCAGGCCAGCAGGCTCATCTCATGCTCCCCGGCTGGGGCCTAACGCACAGGCTCATGAGGGATCGGTGGTCAGAGAATGTGCAACACAAATCCGTGCACGTGCCCCTGGGCTCGACCATGCCTGGGCACGCTTGTCCCTGGCACAACCACGCTGGGCACACTTGTCCTTGGGCATGACCATTCTGGGGACACGACCATGCCTGAGCACAACCATGCCTGGGCACACTCGTCCCTGGGCACAACCATGTTTGAGCACAACCATGCCTGGGCACAACCATGCCTGGGCACACTTGTGCCTGGGCACAACCAGGTCTGGTCACACTTGTCCCTGGGCAGGACCATCCCTGGGCATGACCATGCCTGAGCATCATCCCTGGGCACAACCATGTCTGGGCATGCTCATCTCTGGGCACAGTTGTCCCTGGCACACTAGTCCTTGAGGGTGTCCCTGCGTGGGCTTGCTTGTCCCTGGCTGCCTCACCTGGGCTTGCACCTCTTCTCTACAAGGCCCACCTCTTGAAGGGGCCATCGCCTCAACACCACCCCACTGGGGACCAGCACTTGGGACTTCTGGGGATGCACTTAGGCCACACTGAACGTGATACCTTCCTCCACCTTCTCTACGTTCATCCCTCTGCCATCATCTGTCCACGATTTCCATGTGCCCACTTAGTGTGCAGCCCTGCTGGGTGCTCTCTGGACAGGCGCTGCTGCCCATGGGAGAAGCAGGCTGGCTAGAGCTCTGACAGTGCAGGCAGCTGGAGCCTGGGTGCAGGGGGCAGCCAGGCCACAGGAGGGGCAGTGATGGCCTCTCAGGAAGGGGTGCCAGGTCGAGTCCTGCTGGAATCGCAGCTAGAACCAGGGTGAGTGGTGGCCCGGCTGCTGAGGGAGGGCCACAGGGAAAGAGGCAAGAGGCCGAGGCGGCCAGTGAGCGCCACGCCTGCCTGAGAGAGCACGAGGGCTTCCCCCGGGAGGCCCAGGCCTGGGTTGCAGGCTCTGTGCCTGACCCAGGCAGGCCGCTGGATGAGGGCATGGTCGGTCAGTGCAGGGCCCTCCCTGGACCAGCAGGAAGTCGCTGGCTGTGCAGCTCGGGAGTTCCCAGGCTGCAGGGTGAGTGCAGACCAGGGCACGGCCGGGAAGTCTGAGGAGGAAGGCCCTGCGGCTGAGGCACGGGGTCCAGGAGGGCCCTCAGAGTTGCTGCCAGAGTCCCTGGCTGTGGGGACAGCAGCAGTGAGGAAGTGAGCCCAGGGACTGAGTGGTCTGGACAGTCTGGGGCGCTGAGGGCTTGGGGTCCCTGGGGCGACTCCGTGTGCTTCCTCCCCTGGGGCTGCGTGGATCTCCCTTCCATCCGCTCCTCTCTCCTCTCCCCTCTCTCTCCCCCGCCCTCCCCTCCAGCCCCCAGCACCCCCTTCCTCTCTGAGTCCCCCTCCCTGTGTCTGAACTGATCTGCTGACACCGGGGGCCCCTGGTGGAGGAGCCTGGCTTCCCTTGGGAGCACCCACATCCCGGCCTGCACTCAGGGCCCCACCTACCTCGCGTCCCTTCCCTCCAGGGTCCAAGCCCAGGAGAAGGATGGAGCCCGTGCTGAGGTGGACTCATGAGTGCTCAGTGCTGCAGAAGAGCTCCTGGGGTGAGGGTCTGGAGGGGCCCCTGCCCGTGACAGCACAACCGTGGCAACCACATCCCTGGGGCACTGCCCTCCCTGGGTCTCAGGCTTCTCCGTGGGACTGTGCGCGTGATCAGGCTGGAGCAAGCTGCACACGCCCCTGGCACCTGGGCTGCCTTGGGTCCTGCCTTGGCGTAGCTCCGAACCCTGGCCTCAGGAGGCCTTGTGGGCTGCTTGCCTTCCTTGGGCCCCTGCCTCTGCCCGTCAGCTAGGCTGCACTGGCTTGCTGGAGGGTGGACAACGAGAGCAGAGCTGGGCCACCTGGTCTCCTCGCTGAATCTCCCAAGATGGGAGAAAACTCAAGCGAAGTCAGGGAATGCCCTCTCTCAGCTTGCCTGTGATGATGGACACCTGAGGATCCTGGCCAGGACACCCTCCCGGGGAGCCCAGCCTAGATGGCCAACCTCAGGACCATGAGCTGAGTGAACATCTGCTGTTTTAAGTCATGGGATGGCTGTTACACAGCAATCGCTGACTGACAGAGGAAGATTTAAAGGCAGTGCTTGAATGTTTCAGGCCACCAACAGTGAAGAAAGGAAGGAAAGAGAAGGAACCCAGGAGGTGGGGGATGGAGGGAGGAAAGAAGGCTTGGTTTGGGAGCTCCGCTTCCCGCACCCTCCCCAGGGTGGCTCTGCTAGTCTTTCCAGGACACGCTCTCCTGCAGGCCCCAGACTCAGCGGGTTTAAGATCTTCGAGCCCTTCACCTGGGACGCTGTGTCCCCACAGCCTGCCTGCTTTGGTTTGGATGTAGAGTGACCTGGAAAAGCTCAAGTGACGACAGTGAGGTCCTGGCCATCAGGGGCAGAGGTGGGGCTTTTAGGGACCACCAAGGGTCAAAGGTCGACTCTGACCTCACCAGTGACATCCACTGACAGCCAAACGCAATCGTGGGTGGCAACCGTAGGCAGCTGGGTGTGCTGGGGAGGCAGGTCACTGGGACGTGGTTTGGGCTCTGTCTGTCCCTGGCCCTTCCTCTCACTTTCTGCTTCCTGCTGCCAGGGGCCGAGCAGCATCCCCTTCCACGTCCTTCCACCATGACATTCTGCCTCACCTCGACCCAGAGCAATGGTCAGCCAACGAGGGACTGAATCCTGGAAACTGTGAGCCCCAGATAACCTTTTCCTCCTCTGTGCCAACACCCACCTGACAGAACCTACTCTGCAGACCTCACCCAAGGTGACCTTCCCCTTGGGGGTCACCCGTCCCCCGACACCCAGGGAGCTCCTCTGTGCCTCGCCTTGCTTTATGCATGGCCCCATCTGCCGTCCCCTCCACTCCTGACCGCCCTGCCAGGCTGGGCCAGGCGGGGGTATGTGGACATGGATCCCATGTGCTGACCCTCGTGGGCTGGCCCTGCCTGCAGAGCCTTCTGCGGTCCCTGGCTCCGTCCTCCCAGAAGCCTCCTACAGCAGGCACACAGCCAGCTGCCGTCCACAGGTACGAGTGGCCGGGAGGCAAGAGGTTGGGCTACAGGGAGCAGCCATTGGCCTCGCCGGAGCTGGCGGGAGACTCAGCCAGCGGCCTTGGCTGGATGTCTGCGGCCACTGAAGGACAGCTGTCAGAGGTCCTCTCCAGACCGTGGAAGGCCACAGGCTCTTGCAGGTGAGACTCGAGTGCTTGGACTTCAGGTTGCTCTGGAGGCCGGCCTTGACGCTGCGGCTTGTGTGTGGCGGCCCCTGCGATGGCAGCTGGTCCTCTTAAATGGGGGCACTTGGTTGTCCAACTTACTGGCAGCTGCTGCTGCTGAAGGGGGGCCAGATGGGCTCTTCATTCTGCTGGCCACGACACACGTGAGGCCACGCTGCCCATCAGGGCGTGGCTCACAAACAGCCTCACCTGGACGCGGCTTCCTCGCTGCAAACCCCGTCTGGCTCCATGGGCTGAATTCGAAGGCACAACGTGCAAAGCCCTGGCCAGTCGTGAGATTCCCTCAAGACGGTCAGCGCAGGCCTGGCCTGTCCTGAGATTCCCTCCAGGCAGCACAGGCGCTGGCCATGGACGCTGCCGGGGCCAGCAGGCAGCCTGGTTCCGGAGGTCCTCTGATGGGGTGGGGGCCGGGGGCCCCCATCAGGTGTGGTGTGCCCAGCTGTGGGTGTGCTCCAGGCCCGGCCTGCTGCTGGGGC
Source organism: Glaucomys volans (assembly GCA_020662805.1). Taxonomy (NCBI): domain Eukaryota; kingdom Metazoa; phylum Chordata; class Mammalia; order Rodentia; family Sciuridae; genus Glaucomys; species Glaucomys volans. Next base: position 67,296 of record JAJEJO010052835.1, on the reverse strand, counting down.
TCCGAGCTGGGGTCCAGGGACAACAGTGGAGAGGAGCCCTGTGCTTTCCAACCGATCCTGTCCCTGCGAATGCGGGGAGGGTAGGGCTCCTGGCTGTGGGACACTTGTGGTTGATTTCCTGGGAGTGAAAATGCTTTTTAGTTCATTTCAATCCTTGTGCATGAGTTAGAGAAATTCCCCGTTTCAGACAAACAGTCTAAGAAGAAGAAAATGACTCAGCGTGCACTTTATATAACAACCATTAGGATAATCGACACTCGTTTTGATTCAAGGTGCAATATTCTCTGTGAGAAAGACATTCTCTGCTTTCTGAGCATTTCTGAAAGGCTGAGAATTGAATCTCTTCCTCCAATAAACACAAAAACCTGTCTCTCCATCAAAATAGAAGAAGGTAGCAGAAGCAGGAAACTGGCGTTCAGATGGCACCGGGGCCTCTTCAAAGCCCAGATCCATGTCAGGAAGCAGCTGGAGTGGTCAGTGTTCACTGGCCACAGCCCAGCGGGCTGCCGAGGCCCTGGCAGCTGCGCTCATGCCGCCCCAGGCTCCGGGAGGCCAGGCCCAGGTGTGCATTTGGAAGATGGGGTGCTCCTGCCAGGGAGGGACTCCCCTTCACCATCCTGCGTGCCACCCCCTGCCCAGCCTGGATCACTTCACTCTGCTCCCCCACAGGAGATGGGGACGCCCTGGTGGCAGGTACAAGTCCCCTCCCCTGCTTATATCCAGGGCCGGGCTGAGGGAGGGGCTCGCCCTCCAGACCCCCCAAGTGCCCCGGGGGCAACCCTGGTCCTGCTCCTGGAGGGGGCGCTCTGCCCCTCAGAGGTGGGCGCACCGCCCGTGTTTCAACCCCTCCTACCCTCCTAACCCACCCTGGGGCTGGGGCTCAGGCTCCTCCCACCCCGTCCCCTCCCTGGAGATTGCCTGGGCTCTGCTGGGCCCTGGCCTTTCCTCCTCTGGAGAAGGCGGCCAGGGTCCCTGGGCTCCAGTTGGGGTGTCACTGGGAGCACGCAGCCCTTTCCCTCTGCCCACTGACGTCCTTAGCCCACCTCACCTGGGTGCTGGACGCTGGCCCGCGCACTGGTGGGCCTGGGATGGGCCTGGTGGTGTCTGGGGGCTTGGCCACCTGCCACTTCCGAGAAGATATCTGCCTCCACACAGGGGTCGGCCCCACATTGGATGTCAATTTCCTCCTCTGGGTCTCCCTGGGACCAGGGCCCTTCTCCACTCACCGAATCCCACCGATCACGTGATCTTGTGCTCAGATGACCGTGACTCCTTCAGGCTGGGCCTTTGTTCCCCCACAGCCCCTGGCGTCCTGAATGCATCCGCTTTCTGGAAAAACAGGGTGCTCCAGGTCTTTCCGGAAGTTTCCTCTGAATTCAGCCACCCTCCGAGGATTCCCCTTGTCTTCCAGAGCACAGACTGGTCTTCACATTTTGGGCAATGGTTCTGGTGCAGGAAGCGGTGCCCTGCGGCTCTTCCTGGGACAGGGCGGGAAGCCTCGTCTTGTTACTCATGCCGATGACTCCTGCTAACTCTCCGTTAGCATCCTCGGGACAGGGATGGGCAGGACCGAGTGGCCGAAGGCCTGCCCCAGGCTTGCTGGCGGAGGTGACCGGCCTCTAGGGGCTGACACAGCAGGCCGGCTCCACTGCCCGCCCCGCATCCGCAGGGCCTGCTCTCTGTGGCCTGCGGGGTTTATCACTGCCCTTCTTCACTTTCTTCACGATTTCCAGGAGTGGCCACTGGCAGAATCAGCCCTCTCCTACCCTCCTCTCCGCAGGACCCAGAGACGGCACTGGGCAGGCTCTATGGAGGGGCACAGGCCGCTCTCCTGCTGCCCCGGCCCCAGCAGCCCCACGGAGGCCCAGGAAGGCCAGCCCCCAAGATGGGGGCTTGGGACGTGCTGCTTGAAGCCTTATGACCTCAGTGGACCCTGCTATGCCCAGAGCACAACGGCAGAGACCCGGGTCTTCAGGGACCCTGTGCCCGCCAGGCTGCAGGGCGGGGCCCCTGCCGCTCGCTCCCTCCCTCCTGCACGCCCTCCTTTTCTGCGTTGCTTCATTAATGGACCCAGAGCTGCTGAGCACCGACTGCAGGCCTGCAGCTCATGGCGGCCGCTGGGCTGGGCTGAGCAGCAGCAGATGACCCCTCCTGGAGGGGCTGCTCCTGAGCAGGTGGGGCTGCGGTGGCGTGGCTCACCTGAAGCCAGGCCTCCCAGACGGCCTCGGGCTGGGGGTCCTGCCAGCAGGAGGGAAGGGTGAGCCCAGAGCTCTGGGCAGCCCCTGGTGGAGTGCACAGCGGGGGTCCTTGATCCATCCACAGAGCACAGCTGCCTGAGCTCAGGTGTGAGCTCAGGTGTGTGCTCAGGTGTGAGCTCAGGTGTG
>JAJEJO010052835.1:45075-59912 GCA_020662805.1 Glaucomys volans | reverse complement strand
GTGTGCCGTCTCCCTGGGCTTTGGCTGTGCACAGAAGGCGAGGGGGCCTGGTTCCCTTCAACCCTGGACGCCGTCTGCTGTCCTGACCGCTCGCCGCATGTGCAGGAGGCAGCCCTTGGCCCTGTGTCGGGTCACTGGGGCCTCGGGATGCTCTGCCTTCCGAGGTTCGCCTGCTCCCCCCGTGTGGCCAAGTGCGCGCCTCTCCGCCGGACTGGAACGATCGCCCTGGGCCTGCCCGGTTCCATGTGCTGGTCCCTGGTCCTGTGGTGGCCGTCACTAGGCCTGGGGGTTCTGTGTCTTGTGAATTTGAAAAATGAGATCTGCAGGCACGAGGGTCACAGCAGGGTCACAGGAATTGGAACCAGAAAGCAGAGCTCCCGCAGGGGAGGGGTCTCCAGGGTAGCGGGAGGTGGCCCTGCGTCTGTCCCCAGAGCCACTCAGACGGGAGGTGCGGAGGGGCAGGGAGGGGTCCCCAGGGCAGCGGGAGGTGGCCCTGCGTCTGTCCCCAGAGCCACTCAGACAGGGAGGTGCGGAGAGTGAGCTCGCACTGGCACCTGGCTACCAGGAGACCCCCAGAGTCACAGCCTGAGTCACTTGGAGACCAACAGGTGTCCTCCCTCCTGCCCGGGTCACCACATTCTGGCTGAGTGGCCTCTGGCACTCGTCCCCAGGCTGGCTGAAAGGTGCAGTGTGGCCCATGGAGGCCCAACCTGCTTCTCTAAGAGTCCTGGGTGACACAGATGGAGGGTCCTCTGCTGACTCTGAGGTGACGCCAAGGAGAGGCCATTTCACAGAGTGAGACGCCTCCGGTGTCTCGGTCACAGTTCCCGGAGAACCTGCCAGCATGGACGCCGCGGGCGGGGTGTGCGGACGGCTCTGCTGACGGCTCGGAGCCTGGAATGGCCTCTGCTCACAGCCCAGAGAACAGAGCGGTGCGCCCTGGTCACCGTTGTCCTGGCACCACCCTGCCCACGGACACCTCGTCCAGGCCTCGGCCAAGCACCACACTGGACTGCCTGGTGTGAGGGGCGCCAGAGTCCCTTGGGCTCCTCTGGTCATGGGCTGCAACCGCCATGAAGTACCTCCTTCTACAGGGGCCAGGACAGGCCTCTGGGAGCCTCCCAATCCCCGACCCGACTCCGCAGCCAGCCCGAGAGGCTGGGGTCATCACCGGATTCCCTGATGGCACTGAGGGTTTTACTTCTTCGGAAGAGGAAATGGGAGCAGGAGGCAGGAGTGAGAGGCCGACGGGCAGGGCCTCCGGGAGCTCCCCAGGGGCACAGCGCCGGCCAGCGACTCCCCTGGGAACCCAGCCAGGCCCGAGGCCAAGCGCACGCCAACACCCTGATAGACAAGGGCGCGTGGACACCAGGTGCCCCCGTGGCCAGACCCAAGGACCCACTTCCTTAAAATCTCCACCTGGTCTTCAGGCACCTGCCCCCATCGCCATGGAAACCCCTAGACAGCAGTCCCCGGGCCGCCTCCTGGGGACCCCGGCAGGAGCTCCGCTTCCTCTCTGCGTCTGGTAGCCGGTGGCCGTGCCCGCCCTCCTGCCTGTGGCTCTCCTTCAAATCCCCAGACGGGAACCTGGATCCCTGCAGCTCGGGCGCTGTGGCCTGGGGACGGCAGAGGGCCCTGCCTCCCCCACACGCAGCCGTGACGCATGGCCCTTGGGGCCAACCCGGGGCCCCGCACAGGAGTGTCCACACCATCCCTGGAGAAGACAGCGCTGCCCAGCCCTCAGCAAGGCAGCAGGCCCTGTGTGGGCCGAGGCGGCTGTCCAGGGGTGGCCTCGTCCCGGGCACTGGGGTTTGAGGACACGCGGGTCTGTGCAGAGGTCACTAAGGGTCTTGAGGAAGAGATGATTGCAAATCACCCAACAGCAAGTGAGGAGGGCGGTTTTTGTATAAGAGGAAACATGAGCCGAGCCTGAGGTGCACGGGGAGGAGGAGGGCTGGGGAGGGGGCCGGCTGTGGGCAGGGGCTGGAGGAGGCCCCGCCAGGGCCCCGCCTTGTCCCTCCGGCACCCAGCACTGTGAGAGGAGAGGCCTGCAGTTGCAAGGCCCGGTCGGAACTGCAGTGCAGGTCAGCCTGTCCTGCCTTGACCCTCTGAGGCCCACTGGCCGTCTGCCCCACTGATCGAGCCTTCCCACCTGAGGGGCTGCGCCTTCCTGTCCTTCACCTCGTCACAGGGCATGCCGAAGGCCCAGCGTCCTTGGAGATCACCGTCCGCACCCAGCAGGTCCTCCTCTGTCTGCTGCCTTAGAGAGAGAGCAGGTCGAGGCCTGAGAGACGCCTGCGTCCCCCTGAAGGGACCGTGGCTGCTCCCAGGAGGGACTCCCGTGGAAATCAGAGCCCTCAGCCCCGGAGCCCCGAGTCCTGGAAGTCGGTGGCAAACACTCCTTAGCAGGTCACCTGGAGAAACAGCGAGGAGGCTGCCCCCCAACGCTCCCAGTCTCACACTCGGAATGGGGAAGGGGCCCGGGTCTGGGCTGCACCCACAGGCCACATCCTGATGCTCCAGACGGGTCTGTGCTGGTCTCCCCTCGGCCACCGTGTCTGGGGCACGGGTGGGCCAGGGAGCTCATGGGCTTCCCTCAGAGCTGAGTGGGCTCCTGGGTCAGAAACCCTGCTGAGTGAGGTGCACGGAGGCCAGCGGCCTCCGCAGGACCGAGAGCAGTGCTGGAGAGAGCTCTGGGCCTGGGAAGGCAAGTGTGTCCTGAACGCCATCATCCCCACGTGGGCACGTGCCTGGTGCAAAGCCACAGTGTCCTCTGTGGAAGCGTCCCATGGGATTGGCCTCCCAATATGGTGGCCCAGGGACAGTGCACATGGGGTGGTCAGGGCTGGCCTCGGTGTTGACAGGCTGGGCATGCACGGTGACGGTGGCCAGGTGACCTTGATGAGAGGCCCACGGGGTGCCTCCCGCACTCCAGCCTGAGCACGGAGCCTGCACCGGCCGGTGGGAGCAGAAGGACTGACTTCCACCCTGTGGGGTGACCACATGCCCCGGCGAGCATGCCAGGACTCGGGGACCACCATGCCATGCTGCTCCCAGGGGGCCCGGCAGCTGTTCTCCAGGTGGGCCTCCTCCCCAGCCTCCAAGCTTGCTCTTCCATGTTCTGGAGCACCGGGCTGTGCCCGCAGGTGGCTGTGATCTGAACCCTGGGCATCCTGCCTTCTTGGGAGGATGGCGGGAGCCCAAACGGGACCTGGGAGGCTGTGACGAAGCCGAGGGGGGGCCTCTGTGGCCTGCAGGGAGGCTTGTCCTCAGACACGGAGGCCTGGAGAAGGCGCTGGGAGATGAGGCCGGGACGAGGAAGGTCGGAACAGAAATGAGCTTCATCGACAGCAGATGGCCGCACGGCTGGACGGGCGTCACCTTGTAACACACACGTATGTGCACGTGTGCGCACACGACCTTCCCGCTAACTGAAACGGGAGAAAGAGCTCTGAGCTAAACGGAAAGGGAACCCAGCAGACACGAGAGGCCAGACAGCCTTCGTCCTGGTGGACGGGGCGTTTCCTGGGGAACGTGGATCACCGCGGGCATCTCGGGCCTGGAGGAGAGCCAGGCTCCTCCCGTGGCAGCACCGCCTGCGTCCCTCTCCCTCAGCGCTGGCCGGTGGCTCCCCAGCCGTCCTCTGGACTTTCAAGGACCGACAGCCCAGCGCTTGCTCGTCTTTCCGGAGCAACAACTGAGACGGAAAACTAACTACCTGATTCATTCTTATGAAGCTTGGTTCAAATTAAAATCTGTCCACACAGCAAGCACACGCACGCAGGACCCAGATCCAGACCGCCAGTAGAGACGTGGGGTCCCGTCAGTACACCAGCAGCCAAGACCCGGCACCCCTGCCCGGGGAGGGGGAGCTGGTGTCGCCCAGGGGAGCTCTGGGGTTCAAGGCTCTGCAGCCAGAAGAGCAGTGAGCTCAGGACCAGGCAGCAGGGCCGCTGATGAGACGGGACACGCGCCCGTGCGTCCCTGAGCACCGTGGAGGCCGGTCACGAGCTGGACGTTGCTAGGCGGTACGAGGTCCAGCTGGAGGCACGCGCACTCGGTAGTCACGTTCAGCTCCTTTTACTTGAATATCATACCAATGATATGATAAAAGCAAGCGAAGATGTTAAACACGATAAGAAACTCTCAGACAGCAAGCACGGCCGTGACCTTGGACTTGCAGACCCTGGACCGGCTCACAGCGTGCTGGGCACCATTCCTGGGCTGCTGGCCAAGGCGGCAAGACCTGAAGTCCACGTGCAAACTCCAGCACCGCTGAGGGCAGCTGTGGTCCACTGCTGCCCTGATGAGGCTGTGCACCGACAGCCAGCACGGCCAGCAGCAGGGGGTCCAGAAGTGCGGAGAACTCGGTGAATGGTGGGGTCACCTCCAGAGATGCGGGTGCAGCAGCCAGCTGGAGACCAGGGAGCCCGAAGCCCCCGTGCAGGGGGGGCAGTGACCACCCAGCGGCTTCCTCCCGCACCATGCTGGACCCTCTTCTGAGAGGCCAAGGACACCTGTCTTCCCGCCAGGTGAGGCCAGGCCTGCAGGAGAGACAGAGCCCAGATGGCTGGACCCCGAGCCGCAGGAGAGTGGGCATGGTGGGGGAGGGGCTGCAGGGCCAGAGCCACGGCCCTCCTGCCCGGGGCCTGGACAATGGGCCTGGCCGGTGGGCTGGAGCCAGTGGGGAGTGAGTGCAGACCCCGGGCGAGCGCTGGGCTTTCCCAGGAAAGCCAGAAATATAGGTGCTTGGAGACGTCCTTGTTTTTTTTTTTTTTTTTACAACCGGGGGTACACCGGGACACCCGGCCACTGAGCCACATCCCTAGCCCTATTTTGTATTTTATTTAGAGACAGGGTCTCACTGAGTTGCCTAGGGCCTCGCTAAGTTGCTGAGGCTGGCTTTGAACTCATGATCCTCCTGACTCAGCCTCCCAAGTCGCTTGGATTACAGGCGTGCGCCACCGCTGGCGAGACGTCCTTGTTTTAAAAGCTTATGTGAAGTCAAATTTAGAACAAATAAGCCGATACTCTGTGGGTCAAAGGGCGCACAGCCTGGCCAGCGTCAGGCGCCGATGGGCTGCTGCGTTCTGCTGTCCACCAGCCACGGCTGGTTGGCTGCTGTCCTGCGAGCCAGACCAGGTGCCCGAGTGTCTCCGACAATGGCGACGTGGGTGTTCACGTGGCCGCAGACCTGGGGGCGGTGGGGTTGGGTTTGCTCTGCTGATTCTGCGACCTTTCCTGGTGTGTCCCTGGGGCTGGACCCCCACGTGCCCCGGGAAGCCACAGGCACAGCCCCAGCAGTCAGGGGGTCCTTGGTGGCTGTGGTGGGGACAGGTCTGACCCCTCATGGAGTCCCAGATGCTGTGGTGCAGCGGCGGAGGTGATGGGCAGGGGCGGAGGTGATGGGCAGCACCGGTGGGAGGGCTCTGGCTGTCCTCTGAGCTCGGAGCTGCCCAGGAGGACGTGGCCAAGCCCCGTCTGTCCCCGGGGGGGTAGGAGGTGGGGAACCTGGGCCCTCAGGTGCACGAGCGGCCAGCGCAGAGGCCCGCAGGGCTGGGACGTGTGGGCGCAGGTGAGGCTGGTGCTGGGTGCGTGGCCGTCGGGAGGTTCCTGCCCCTGGGCCGCCTCCCAGCTTGGCCGAGGTCACCAGGAGGCAATGTGAAGTCAACCTCTGAGGGACCTGGACGGCCACGGGACCCCTGGCAGCACCCCCACTGAAATGGTCACTCTGAGGACATGGGTTAGTCCTCGAAAGGTCCTGTGAGAGCCGAGGCGCTGCAGCCACACCTTTGCTCCTGAAGCCAGTGTGTTCCGCCCTTGCGAAGCGGGCGGAGGCCAGCGTCTGGCGGGGTGAAGCGCCCGAGGAGGACACCAGGGCCCTGCTCCCGAGACCGGCCACAACCACAGCACAGAGCGGGCGACGGGCCTGCCTGGGTGAGCCCAGCTGGACAAGGACTGGCTCTGGGCGGACGAGTGAGCCCGGTCCTTGGTGGTGGGAGCCCCCTCGGGGCACCCTGCCCCTGCCCGGCCAGCACTCCTGGATGACCACAGCCCGTGCAGAGGCTGGGGCTCTGCAGGAAAGCTGGTCCTCGGGTGTTAAATGACACTGTGAAGGGGGTTTGCTGAGACCCCCAGTGTCCTGCCTGGTCCTCAGCTTTGGGCTCCATCAGGGAACAGAAAGTAAGAGTCCCGTCCTCGCTGAGGAAGGCAGACTAAACATCAGAGTGAGGAGACTGCGTAGGATGTTCGGTCACTGAGCTCCACAGAAAAAAGCAGAGAAGGGGAAGCGAGGGTGGGAGGGTGCACTTAGGGTTTTGGTAGGTGCTGTTATTCTTTCTGTGTTTGTGCTGGGGATTGAACCCTGGGGTGCTCTCCACTAAGCTATAATCCCAACCCTTTTGATTTTTTCTTTTGAGAGAGGGTCTTGCTAAGTTTCTGAGGCTGGCCTCCAACTTGCGATCCTCCTGCCTCAGCCTCCTCAGTGGCTGGAATTAGAGGCGTGCACCACCACACCTGGCTTACGGGAAATCTGGGTTTACTGAAGTGTGACTTGCAGTAGAATGCACCCCTTTTACATCTACAATGGGTGAGTCAAGATGGGGGGCATTTCCATGTCCCCAGAGTTCCTTGTGTCCCTTCCTGGTCCCTCTTCCCTGGCCCCAGGCATGGCGACTGGGGCCTGGGGCTCGTGGCTTGCTGTGCTCCTTGGGCCTGGCTCAGGGCCCCTGGGGCTCGCAGAGGCCGCCCAGGCCCCTCGGCTGTCATGTCCTCCTTCTGACCCCCAAGGAGGAGCAGCGCTGGCTCGCGGGTCTTTGTGTAGTCGTGTGACTCGTAGGAGCCAAGGCTGCGTTCCGGAGCCTAGGGTCCTATGCTGACGGCCAGCATGGGCGTCCAGCTGCTGCGCTGGCCACAGCCCGCAGCCCTTCGGAGCGGTGGCGGGCGCCACCCCTCGGCCCCTTGCTCCGATCGCCTAGGCCGCTGAGCGTGTCTCTAGATGCTGGTGTTCGATGCTCTCGTTTGTGATGCTTCTGTTCAAACTCTGGCTGCTGAGAGACGTTCCTGGTTTCCCTGACTCCCGAGTCCCTTTCTGGTTGCGGTGGCTCTCTTCGCGTCTGAAAGCCGGTCCTGGCGAGACAGGGGTTGCAGCCGTGGTTTCTGGAGACCGGGGTGGTCCTTCCGTTTTCTTGGTGTTTTCCAGATCCGCGGTTGTGCTGTGCTGAGGAGGCAGGGTCACCGTGCTCCGCGGTTTGGGTTTGTGGGCACCACCCAGACGTTCTTCTTAACCACTGTCGCGGGCTTCTCCTCTGCACCCAGATGTGCAGGCGGGGACTTGACCCTCAGGTCCGCCACCCGCTTCATGGCGTCCAGAGCTTCTCCTGTGGCTTGAGGCCATGGCTGAGCCTCTCTCCCCCTGTGTGGATGCGGGGGTTCCAGCACTTTCCAAGGAGCGCTAGCTCCCTGCCGTGAGCCGCGCACCCCTCTTGAACGCCGGCTGGCCACCTGCGCGTGGCTTTGTTTCAGGACTGCCCAGGACCCCCGCCCCACGGCTGGCTTCCTGACCGTGGCTTGGCAGCGTGCCTTCCATGGCCCCTCGCTGGCTCTCCAGATTTGGTTTTCGCTGTTTTCTAAAGCCACGTTGACGGGTTTCATCCAGACTCCGTCCTTTGCACCTCAAGGTGATTTTTACAATGCCCGAGTCGACGTGAGCCCTGTGAGGACGTCAACACAGATGGATTCCGAGGAAATCGCTCACACTTAGCGATGCCAGGTCCTCCCAGCGACAAGCTCACATCTCTCCATTTATCAGATCCTGAGTTTCTCTGAGCCGAGCTTTGCAGTTTTCCGCGGATGAAGCCCACACCATATTAGAGCGTCACTTTCCAAACAGCACCGTGACCGGCGTCTGCAGACGCCCTCTGTGTCCAGCTGCCCGAGGCTCCTGCCCGGCTGTGCTGGACTCCTGCAGGCACTAGCTCAGGGCCGCCTGTTCCCTGCCCTGCGGGGACCCCGGGCAGTGTGGGCCGCATGTCCAACTGCAGGACAAGTGTCCCTCCCCTGCCAGGAGGCTTGGCCCAGCCCACCCACCCCAGGCTTTTCACAGATGCCCCCACCAGGCTGCGCCGCTCCTGACCTGATGGGTGAGTGTCATGCGGCGGGGGGGAACTTTGTCACACGCGTTTGCGTTTGTGCATCTGAGTCGACCCTATCGTGTCCCTCCTTGGTTCTGCTGGGTGGTGAGTCACGCAGGATGGCGTTCGGTGCTGAAGGAAGCCGGCTCTCGGGTGGTGCGCAGCCGTCTCAGGTCCATGCAGAGCTCCATGCTTCCCCGGTTCCGTCCGTTAGGACTGTGGACGAGGCGCCGTCCTCGTCTGATCCTCTCTGTGCTGTGCCTGGTCCCCTACGGGCACCGGAAGCGCCCTCTGTTCTCTTTCCTGAAGGCGCTTCTGCAGGCCCAGCGCCAGTTCTTCAGTGTTCTCGGCGGAGGCCCTCCCTCTGCACCGGGGAGAGATGTTTTTAATTAATTGAACAGCCCTTTAATTAACATGGTCCTCGGTTAGCTTTTAGTTTTGTGATAGTTCCTGATTACAAGGAAATCGCAAGGGCAGTGCCGATCTCCAAATGCCCCTCCGTGTCCCACGTCGCTGGCCTCTTCCGTCAGGTGACGTGGACATCGTCACAATGCACCCATGTTGACGCGCCACTCCAACCCAAGCACACGCTGCTTTCAGGTTTCCTTGGCTTTTGCCCAATGTCCACTCTTCTAGAATCCCCCGGGGACCGGTCACTGTCACTCACGATGGGTGATTTGTGTCTTCCCTTGATCCAGGGTGCTGCAGGCCTGGTGGAGAGCTGGACCCCCGGAGCGGCACCTGGGGAGCAGAGGGAGCCCCTGTGCAGGGACGCACACGTGGACAGCGTGTGGCTGCCGGATGGGCGCTGGCCTGGACAGACCGGGGGTGCAAACTGGGCAGAGCTGAGCAGCGAGCTGGGAGCCAGGGAGCCACGGCCAGCAGAGAGGCGGGGGTTCTGACTCCTCGGCTTCCCTCTGCCCTCCAGAGCCCGGGAGGCCAGGTCAGTGCCATCCCAGCCCCAGGCGTGGTGCTCTGTGCAGCAGCTGCAAAACCCGACGCAGACACTGAAGCAAACCCCGGGCGCAGGCAGGCCTGGTCTCACTCGTGCACGCCAGGCCCGGCTGCCCAGAGCAGGGGCTGCAGGTGAGCCTCCAGGGCGCCCGGCCAGGTAGGTCCAGGAGGGCGGTGCATGGGGTGGACGGTGCGTCAGAGGAGAGGAGGCCACAGCGGCAGTTCTGCTCTGCCTGCCCACGAGACACAGGGCCGTTGAAAGAACGCGGCCTGTGAGGCCCGGGCCCCGTGTGGCCCCTCACCAGCAAGCTCCTCCTCGTCTAGACTGAGGCTGTGACACCCCCCAGGGCTGGTGGCCCTGCTACCCTAGATGACACCAGGCCCCGAGGAAGGACTTGAAGCCCCGTGACAGTGACTGACATTCTGGGTGTTTCCTTCTCTTCCCTTCACGTCTGGTTCCATGACTTCACGCGCCTTCGCCAACGCTCCGCAGCTGTTTTGTAGTGAAATGTCTGTAATGTCCCCAGCGGGCCGACCGGCTTGGGAAACAGCCTGCAGTCCTTGAACTCCTTTGACCTTTGAGTTTTGCTTTGTGTCAGCCTTTTTTGTGGCTAAAACAGGGGAAGCTTGACCTCTGGAGGTCAGAGGTGGGGCGGAGCTGGCCTTTGCCCTCTGAGGTGGGGAGCCGGTGCCCCGTCTGCTGGTGGTGGCCAGCAGCCCTGGGTGCCTTGGCTCACCCCATGAGTCCTCCTCCTGCCCCGTGTCCCCAGCTGGTATCCCCCCCTTTCACAGGATACCAGAATGGGCTTAGGGACAGGTGAGCCACCACTGCATCCATGACAACCCGACTCAACTAGGGACATTCTGGGGTCCTGGCACTGGGACACCAGGTATCCTTGGGAGGACACAGTCCAACCCCTAAGAGTGTGGTTGCAACGGCCGCACCTGTCAGACGCACCTGTCAGAGCAGCGCTGTCCGCGCACCCGCCCCCTCAGCTCCCCTCGGCAGGCAGCAGGCGGGTGCTGGGTCTGCCCTGCAGGCCCACCCTTGCCTGGGCTGCCCACCAGCCCAGGGCCAACCTCTCGGGCTCCCCCCCTGGTGGCTGGGCACAGGACACACCTGTGGGGAAGGCGAGGGGATGACAGCTCCCCGGCCCGCCCTGTAGCTAGCCTGCTCTTGGTCCGTTCATCGACCTGTCCTCGCCAGCCATTGGCTGACCCCTAGTCCACCAAAATTCAAATTCAGGAGCTGGCCTTATCATCGTTTTGCCCGAGAAGTTGGAGAGTTTAAAAGAAGCTCTCCGGCCATGTTCTTCCCTTTTTTTCCCCTTTCTCTTCTGGGCGGATGCTGTTTGTCTGCCTAATAAAAAATCTCCTGCTTGAGTTCTGGCCTCTGGAGAGTCTTTCTGGGCACCTTTGTACCTTTCACTACCAGAGCCAAAACTAAAACGGGGTGAAGATGCCCAGCGGGATGGAAGCCGTCCACAGCGGCTGGAGCAGTGGGCCTGGGGTTCCCCACACGACTCTCCACATCTTCAAAAATGTCCACCCTAAACATGTTGTCAAAAATCATGCTTTTGATGAATATTTAATAAACGAACACGGGGGCTCAGGGTGATCCCACCCACCCAAGGCCCATGGAAGGGCCCGCCCACAGCAGGCGCAGATTTCTCTGGGGCCTTGGGGGTCTTCTGCTGCTTACTTTCACGTCTCTGTATTTTATAAACCGCTCACACTGGGTGTAGATTGCTTGTATGACCTTGATTTTGTAAAAATCACCGGATCCCTTACCGGCTCGTGGTGCTCCTAGCAGAGGAGGGCCAGGTGGGGGGCTCGGAGCCGCAGCAGGGGGCTCTGGGCAGCCCCCCACCCTCCAGCACGCCAGTCTCCTCCACCCTCCCAGGTGGGCTGCAGGGTAGGGCTGCCGGCGCAGCGCACGTCCAACAGGGCTCCAGCCCCCTGCAGACCAAGGCCCGCGCGGGTGAAGGTGGCGAGAAAGAGGCCGAGGGCGACGAGGATGCTCCGCTTAAGAGGAAGGCGCAATGACCAAGGGGGGAGGCGACTGGGCAGCACCAGGAAGCTGCTGGGAGGGGCACGAGTGGGCGGAGTCCGACCCCACGGGCGTCCTGCGCTCCTGCCGAGGCCCTCCTGGCTCGGCCCTGCCGGTTGCCGCGGGCGTCGCGCCCTGTGTGCCTGCGTGTGAGGTGAGTCTCTGGGGCGCGCGCATGGCGTGTGCATGTGGGGAGGCTGCGCATGCGCGTGTGCCGCCCGCGCCCCGTGGCCCCTCCTGGGGGACGGCCTCGGGACTGCCTTCTGAGGCAGTGCTTCCCCTCTGGCCTGGTCTGCAGGCCGCCTCGTCCAGGGCCGGGGCTCCTTCGGCGAACCCCTTGAAATGGTGGCTGCCCCTGGAGACGCGGGGATGGAGGGTAATGGTGCTCACCTCCAGGAGACTTGGCGGAGGAGGCCAGACTGTGCGCTCAGCACCCAGCAGGCGAGTGAGTGCTGCTAAGCCCGGGCCCCGCCATAGCACGGGAGGGCCACCTCCTGCCGGCAGCTGCTCTGGTCACAGACCTGCCTCTTCAGGGACTGGGGTGCCCGCACACCAGGCTTCAGCCATGAAGGGCTGTGGGGGAGGCCGGCCCCTGGCCCTCCCCTCCCTTGGAGACCCTCAGACACAAGCTGAGTTGCAGCTCCACGTTGCCATAGAAACAGACTCCTCCTTGCTGCCTGTCCCCCCTCCTGGGTGGCCCCCTTGAGGGATCAGGCAATGTCTGTGTGCACCTCCAGCACCAGGCCTGGCTGAAAACTCATGCCACTGGATGAGCACCTGGAACTGCGAAGAGTCCACACAGAGAGGGTGAGCCACCAGAGCAAGGTCACACAGCTCTGCAAGCAGGGCAGTGTCCGGGTCCAGGGCTGACTGCCTGGCTGACCTTGCTCCCCCAGGGCTATGATACAAGGGTTTCCCAGGGGTCTGGGCTCTGGGACCCTTGGTGTTCAGATGTAGATGTCTGTGCTATCAGGGACCCCACTCCTGCCACATGCCACCCTCCCGTGGCCCTGACTGGCTGTGTGACTCCACTTTGGACCTCAGTCTCCTCATCCACAAACTGGGAGGAGGCTCCATGACAGCGCCCAGGTCTCCCCAGTCCTGCCCAAAGGACCCCCCAGTGAGTGCCCAACTCACGCTCCCGCCCAGTTCTTCTCAAACAGCAATGCGCAGCCTCCCTGGGTGAAGCTGGGTCCCTGGCTCCTGAGGCGAGGCCAGCAGCCTCCAGGGTCAGCGTCCTGCAGAAAGCACGGCGCTGTCTCAGGGCTGGGAGGGGAGTGCAGACCCCAGGGCTCCACAAGGGCCAGGCGCCCCGCCCTGTGCCCCAGGGCCTCAGCAGGAGCAGCCCTGGGAGGAGACACAGGACCCCTGTGTCCACCGCTAGGTTACGGGAGCCACCCCGGGATCCTGCCGCGGCCAAAAGCCCCGCTGCCCCCAGGGGGAGGGACTTGCCTCCACAGAGCAGAGCCGCCGTTTGCTCTGATGGCACAGGACAGGGGCTTCAGGGAGGAACGCGGGGGACGGCCATCAGCACCCACCAGGCAGAGCTGGATGGAGGGCTCGGGGCAGAGGGGCGGGCTGGTGCCGGGGCTGAAGGCAGTGGGGACCTCCTGGGAGCAGGGCTGGGTCAAGGAGGGGACCTGGCACAGGAAGGGCTGTCACTGCCCCAGGGACGTTGTGGTCAGGTGTGTTCAGCAGATCAGGTGTGACCCTGGGTCGGGGAGGGCCCAGAGCCTCCTGCAGGCCTCAGCAGCTTCCAGGCTGCCTGGCCCGACCACATGACCAGCCAGGCCCGGCCGGAGCCACAGGCCACTCAGGCCCTTCCCTGCCCTCTTCCCCCGAGTTCCAGCTTGGCAAGAAGGTCCCCAAAAGAGGGTGACCAGGAGGAGCAGGGGTGTTTAGGGGCGAGACTGCTCTGCATGGGGACAGGATGTTGGTCAAGACCACAGACACGGCTCAGAACGGCTGCCCTCCAGAGTGTCTGGCCTCCAGAGGCCCCATCCTGCCCCCCACCCAGAAAAGTGGACGACGGGGTGGGGATTCTGCTCATTGGGATGGGGTTTCCTGCAGCTAGCGAAGGGCAGGCCTGGTGGGGGCGCCGGAAGGATTCCCCACCTGCCGCTGAAACCCAGCAGACCCTGGGGATCAGGAGCTGGCCCATGGCCACCAGGCAGGACCTCAGAGGGCACCTCCTCCTGGAGGTCTCCTGCCTCCATGGAGCAGGCTCAGGACGGTGTCACCTGCCCAGGGCAGTGGCTGTGTGGCCACGTGGCGCGTCAAAGCACCAGGAACTTTGGGTTTCCTTAAACGCGCTGGGAACCGGGGGAGGTGGGCAGAGCCGCTCTGCTCTGATTCCTTGACTTGAGGTTTCCCCGCTCCCCTGTAATCATCCCATCCTGGGTGAAAATAAACCTCCGCAAGGAGACAGCTCTGGGGAGGGCCTTGGGGCGCAACTGTGGGGGCCCGGCAGCGGTGGGGGTGCCCTCAGCCTCGCCCCGCCCAGCCCTGTGGTCTGTGACCAGTGGTCATGGTTTGCCCAGCGCTGTCCTGGTCGAGCAGGGAAGGGCCCTTGTCTCTGGAGACCCCCAGTGCCAGGCACACAGGAGCTGGCGGCCACCCAGGCACAGACCCCTGGGCGCCTCGGGGCCTCCCAGCACGGCTGCAGGGACCACAGCCCTGAGTCAGCTCCCCCTGGACTGCAGGCACACTGGCTGCACAGGACGCCGGTCCCCACCTCCCGACTGAGTCACAGCCGCACCTCAGCCGGCCCTGGGGAACCGCGGGGACCCGGCTGCCAGTTCCGGGGTTGCTGACCATCCTGCTGAGACTCGGGGCTCCCAGAGTGAGCCATGCCTCTGCCTCGATTCCCCACCTGCCACGGGGGTCTCGACAGGCGGCCGAGGGTTTTGCAAGGACTGGTATCGAGTAGAGTGAGGTACTGGCCCACAGCCTTGTCACCTACAGGTCCCCATTAAACGGCCCTGTCCCCTCTGGGGCGGCTGTTGTACTGATTTCCAAAGCCACTTTGGGAAAGGTGTTCCTAGAAGCACCGTTTAGAGGCGAGGCTCAGAGGAATGAAGCGGAGGCTGGAGGGATGGGGCTGGGCTCACGGTGCCCCCTGGGCTGCACCCACCCACGGAGCGCAAGCCGGGCCCCCTGGGCTCCTCGCCTGGCGTGTGGGCGGTGATTATGTATCATCATCCCTGATCGTCATTCCTGCAAATCAGAAGCCCAGTGCAATCCCGCGAAGCAACGCTTAGAACTGTCTCCTGACGGGGTCAGAGAAACAGCCGAGTGGCTGGGACACAGAATTCAGTTATTTGGCCGCGTAGAGTGAAGCTGCTGATGTGTTGCTTAGATCGGGAACAGGGATCTCTGCTTGTTTCCTGCCTGGATTGTTTTCCCTTTTGCAGGGCTGGGCTTGGAGCCTGGGCTTCGCGCCTGCTAGGCAAGGGCTGCACCCCGCCCTGCACCCCGCCCTGCACCCCACCCTCACCTCACCCTGCAACCCACCCAGCACCCCAGCCCTGCACCCCACCCTGCACCCCACCCAGCACCCCAGCCTGCACCCCACCCTGCACCCCACCCAGCACCCCAGCCCTGCACCCCACCCTGCACCCCGGCCCTGCACCCCACCCTGCACCCCACCCAGCACCCCAGCCCTGCACCCCAGCCTGCACCCCACCCTGCACCCCACCCTG
>JAJEJO010052835.1:0-30041 GCA_020662805.1 Glaucomys volans | reverse complement strand
CGTGTGTGTGCATGTGTGTGCGTGTGTGCGTGTGCGTGTGTGTGTGTGTGCGTGTGCATGTGTGCGTGTGCGTGTGCGCGTGTGCGCGTGCGTGTGTGTGTGTGGCGTGCCGGGTTGAACGACTCGCCTGGAGCTCTGAGCCCACCTTGAATTCCTGGCTGGTTATTTTGGTTATTTTGACCCAAACTTGAACTCCACACTTTCCAGTTCACTAACCTTGTTTAAAAGAAAAAAAAAGTGGTTTCCTGACTTTCAGCGAAAACAAGTGATAAGCGTGAAAGAGCCTGGGGTGGCCGGCGGCCCCGCCAGGGCACAGCCCGGCAAACGGGAGCTCCGGAGGGAAGCGGGTGCAGCTGTGGGAAGTGGGCGTGACCCGTGGGCGTGACCCGCCGCCGTGCCCTTGGGCTGACCCCGGGGTCAGAGTCAGAGGAGGGGAGCTGGAGCCCAAGGGCCTGCTGCTGAGATGGCACCTCCCACTGCCTAGTGACCATGAGCAGCGGTGTCACTGTCACTGACTCCCACCCCAACCAGGGGGTGACGGGAGGTTCCGGAGCTGCCACAGTGAGCTCAGAAATGGCAAGTCAGGACTTGACCCAGGGTGGCTGACCCCACGCCTGGGCCCGTTGCTGTGTCCAGGAGGCCCTGTCCATCCAGTGTTCCCTGCTGGCCATCCTGCTGTTCTGCAGTCGGGCAGCCCGTCCCCATCCCCGTCCCCGTCCCCTGCTCTTGTTGAGCTCTCAGAAAGCAGAGCCTGAGGCAAAGCAGTGAGTGCGAGGGCTCATCGGAGCCTCGGCTTGGGCAGCACCAGAGAGGGCAGGGAAGGGAGTCGGGGGGCGGGGAGCAGGGCACGGGCGCGCTGCTGTGGGAGCCCCTGTCCCCATGGGCTGCCAGGGCCGGGGGCGCCCAGGTGAGGCCCTGCGCCTCGCACCCTGTCCCCGCCCTCCAGCCCACGAGCCTCTGTGGCAGCTGTCCCTCTGCGTGACTGGTCTTGAGCAGGAAGGGGCAGTGTGGGCCAGTCAGACAGCCCAGGAGGGGCTGGCCCGCGGCAGAGCAGGACACTCGAGGCCTCCCGAGGAACCTGGGATGGCGCTAACCAGGTGCTGTGTCTTGGCGCCGTGCCCGGGTGGGGGGAGCTGCTGAGTGTGGCCTTTCGAGATGCCCTTGGCATGTTGGTTCTGGACGGAGCTGAGGTCCTGGGTGTGCTGGGAGGGCCCCCAACCCAAGACGGGGTCAGCAGCAGGGTTGCCTGTCCCACTGACCTCCTGCTCAGGAAGGGAGCCCAGGGCCCTGAGGGGCTGCTCCCAGGGCGCATGGACAGGCACGTCTGGTGGCTCAGGCTGCAGTGGCCAGCATCAGGAGGCGCAGCTCGAGGACTCGGAAGAGGGGACCTTTTGCCCAGCTTCCATGAGGGTGGCCAGCTGACGGCCGCCTGCTGTGTCCAGGGAGGCAGGGTCCCTAACACTCTTACATACTCAGAACCTCAGAAGCTGGCCTTGGAGTGGGGCCTTGCGGATGTGGGTTTCCCTGGAACAGGCGAGCCCCGCATCCTGCGCGGTGTGCCTGAGGGAGCCACCGGCAGGAGGCCACGCAGCAGCCAAGGTGGCCGGAGGGTGTGGCCACAGCCAGGGCTGCAGGAGGCCTGGGTCCCGAGCCCCGGGAGGCGTGTGCCCCACCCGCGCTGTGATTTTGAGCTTGTAGCCTGCAGCACCGCGGGGGTAGTTGGCTGCTGTGTGAGCCGCCCACTTGGGGCCCTGTCACCTGTGGCTCCTGGTTTGGGGACGGCCCGAATGGGGCTCGAGTCCCTGGAGCAGCCGACCTGGCAACAGGCCCTGTTTCTGCCGGGAGTGTCCGCCTCCCCACCTGTGTCCTGGCAGGGCCCGTGGCTCTAGAGAGAGGGCCCCAGGGTCCCTCCTGGGTCCTGTTCTGGGGGAGGCAGAGGGTGTCGGGGCCTCTGGCCTCTGGGGTGGATGGGGCTCCACTCTCCTCCTCCAGCCAGGCGCCTGAGTGGCAGTGGGGACTGGCTGGGGCTCAGGGCTGTGGCCCTCAGGTGGCCTCAGCAGCAGCTGCCTTTGACCTCGGCCACTGGAGAGGACTCAGAGGGGGAAGCAGCTGCTGGGCCACTGCCTTTGTTCAGCCTCCACTGAGTCCTGGGGACCGGGGCAGGGTGACAGGTCTGTGGGGACACTGTTCTGAACGGGGGGTTCCCTGAGGCCAGGAACACGCAGGGGCACTGGTCCAACCCAGGGAGTCAGGTGGTCCTGAGACTGGTCTTGAAGGTGAAGTTGAAACTGGTGGTAAGGAGGAAGGGTGTTCCAGGCGAGGGAAGAGCATGGGTGACAGCTCAGAGGGCTTCCTGGGTCCCGCCCCCCAGGGACCCCACCTGCATCATGTGATGGGTGATCTTTTGTGTTGACTTGACTGGGCCACGGGATGCCCAGATTTTGAGTTAAAATTTTTTTCTGGGTGTGTCCGTTTCTAGATGAGGTTAGTATTTGAACCCTGGAGTTGGCAAGGCAGACGGCCTCCCCGGTGTGGGTGGGCTCGTCCCCCAGGTAGACGGGACTGGAGGCCGGTCCCAGGAGCACATGTGCTGCTCCTGACGCCAGTCTCCCTCCTCAGCCAGCCCACACGGCTCTGCTGCTGGTCCCGCTTCTCTAGGGAGCTGGGAGCAATGGGGGGTCATGGTGGACGCTGTGCCTGCCACTCCAGGGCTGGGTCAGAATCACGGGAGCGGCCAAGAGTCCATGGTCCTCACTGAAGTGGACGCCCCAGTCCCTGAGCTGGCCACGTGGGGACAGCTCCCAGGCCAGGGCAGTGGACCCTGGGTGTCCAGAGAGGACCCATAGGTGTGCCCAGGGCCCTGGACAGGACGTGGGGAAAGTGTGTGTGCCATCGCAGTGTCCCTGTCCTGGAAGGCAATTGTGGGGACCCCAGCTCCAGCAAATGCCCCAGGGACCCCACCCTGGCATCAGCAGTTCCCTGAAGACCAGCCTCCACACTGAGGGCCTCACTCCACCCTCTGGGAGCCTTTCAGACTCTGAAGGCCTGCCGCACTGGCCCCTGGGGTCACCTCCCCACTTTGTGAGGGCCCCACCCTGTCAGCCGGCACCTCTGGGACCTGGACCCGGGGCTGGGGCTTTGGTGGGTGTTCTCGGGGCTGTCTGCGTCAGTGCCTCTGTGGCAGCTCCCGGGGGGCGAGGGGGGCTGGGACCCTGGGGAGGCAGACGACACCCCTCTGCTGGGAGGAGCTGCTCTGCTCTGACGGCCAGCAGGTGCACCTGGTGAGCCCCAGTGCTGAGGGACTCAGCCCGGTGTGGAGGCCGCACCCGGGCAGCCTGGGCCTGGGTAGGAGCTCAGCGGGCAGGCCGACGGGGCAGGGGCTTGCTGAGTGGATGGAGGGAGGACTTGGGAGGTGCTGGTCCTGCTGTCCACATTGAGAGGGAGGGGCGGCCCAGAGGGCATCTCTGAACCATCCATTTTAAAGCAATCGGTCCAACAGACTTCCAGTCCAGACTCTGCAGGGAGCGCAGGGAGGTGAAGGACTGCAGTCTGGACACTGGAGTCTGTAACGCACCTGTGACCCCGGTCTCTTCCTCAGGCCAGTGGGCTCGGATGTCCACCAGCTCTGCCTATGGGCCCTGGTGGGCTCTGTCCTTGGCTGGACCTCATCTTGGCTCCCTCTGGTTGGTCCTGCCTCGCTCCTGGAAACCCCTGGACCCACCGAACTCCGCAGGTGTCCTTCTCAGCTCTTGCTGGGCATGGCCTGGCCCCGCACTGACTGAGCGAGGTGGGGAGCAGGTCTCCAGCGCACGGGCCCCTGGGAGCAGGGGCGGAGCTGCCCTCACACACCACCGTGCAGCAGAGAGGAGCATCTGGCTAAGGGAGCAGCCTCCCTCCCACTCTTCTGTTTCACTGAAACAATGTTTAATGCACGATTTAAAAAACCAAGTCAAGCTGGACCCAGTGGTGCAGGCTTGAAGTCCAAGCTCCTTAGGAGGCTGAGGCAGGAGGATCCTGAGTTCAAGGCCAGCCTCAGCAACTTAGAAAATTAAATCATAAAAGGGCTGGGGCTGCAGCTCAGGGGTGGAGCGCCCTAGGTCAGATCCAGCACCACCAGGAAAGTCAGTCACTCCCCCAGGCCCTGGTGAAAGCGTCCACCTCCCCCAGCCCTGCTCCCCCGAGGCCACGCTTCGGCTCTCCCTGGTTTCCTTGGTTCTATCTGGTACCTTTCTCCACGTTCCAAGTGGCCTGCTTGCTCTGACGCATGCTGACCTTTCGGTCTCAGCACACTTCTGGAGCCTGGACCTCTGACAGGGCGGCTGTGCCCGGACTCCTCTCAGTGCCCCGTCCCCCGATTCTCCCCCCGCCCTCACAGTGAAATCAGCTTTGGTTGCTGCCCAGTGGTGACCAACCACCAATGGCCGATAGCCCTCTGCCGTGGTCCTTCGTGCCTTGTGCTGCTGCTTGTAGCCTGGACGTGCCTACTGTGGGATGGCTCCCTCCAGGTCCACTGGCCTCCCCTGCACAAGCCCTCTCGTCCCATGGGGGCCTCTGGGGTCACCTGCTGTCACCCCTCTCCGTCTGTCCCTGCAGTCTCCCTCCTGGTCCCTGAATCCCCTTCCGCTCTGTTCAGCTCGAGGCCACCTTGCGGCCTCCTGTGGGGCTGTCTGTCCACCAGGACCTGCGGGCTGAGCTCGGAGGCCTGTCCTCCCTCCTGCTCTGCTTTGGACATCGTTTCTCTACGTCCCAGTCCCCTTTCTGTTGGGTGTCAGGCCTTCGCTGACCTTGAAGCCCCACGTTGCCACACCCGAGAGGCAGGGTCTGTGATGTGCTTGTGTGACCATGGCCCCCAGGGGCTGTGCAGGGACAGGGGAGCCTCTGCAGGCCGAGCGCTGGACGCGCCGGGCGAGCTTCACCAGGGCCCAGCACGTGCTTTGGTTCGTCCCCACCAGGAGGTCCTCAGTGCAAAGGGCCGGGCTGGGCATAACCACGGCCCCGGCCACCAAACCCTCCCGGGCCACCTGGGGAGCGGCAGAGGCGGCACAGGGCCGGAGCTGAGCCCGCTGCACCCGAGGAGGCCCTGTGCAGAGGGCCGGGCCTCCGACGGCTCCTGTGACCGTGGTTCGGGGCCGAGATTCGGAGTGAGCTCCGCTCCTTCCTGCTTCTCCATTTCCTGGTCGCTACCACACACAGGTTTTGCCTTGGTGTGGCCGGGGTCACCTTGGATGGAAAACCACTCACTGGAGCCATGTCCCACAGCCTGGAGCCCTGGGTCACTCCCCGGGCTCTGGAAGGCAGGACCCTGGACAAGCTGCTGGAGCCTCCCTGTCGCCCCCTCAGCTGCCCCCTGGGGCCAGGCCTCTGGAGCACTGAGCCTGTGTGGGCCTGGTCCTCTGCCTCTGGTTACCCAAGCCAGGCCCCAGCTGCCCTTGGGGTCTCCTGGAGGCCCTTGCTGTGCAGCGCTGTGAGGACTTGGAGCCACGTGCTACCTCGGTGGCTTTCAACCAGATCGAAGCAGGTTCAGATGGATGGCAGGTGGGCTACTGGCTAATGGGTGTCCCCTGGCCAGTGTGGTCCCCTGGTCCTGGACACACAGAGGCTGGGCAGCTGCTGGAGAACAGGACACTAAGGCAGCGACACTTTAAGGAGGCAGGGAGGCCCATCTGGGAGCCAGAGTTCGGTCTTCGTGTGAGAGATAAAGAGAGCACCCGCTGCCGTGTTGCAGGGTCTGGGTGGACGGGACCAGGGCCCAGCTGGGTGGAAAACGGCTTATCTGAGAAGCGGGCGCTGTCCTCGACAAGGCTGTGAACAGTGGCGCTGGAAGCCGGGGCTGGGGTTCGACTGGGGATCCCGGTGCTGCTGCCTCTGCCCAGGAGGAAGCCGTGCCTCCTCCCTCCCTTCCGCTTCTCCCTCCCCCGTCCCAGTTCGAGGTCTGCTGTTAATTGGGACTTGATTTGTTTTGCAACGATTCAGGCCTTTGCTGTTGGAGCCCTGGGAGTAAAAGTCTCGCTTCCAAGGCACGAAATTTCCACTCGAGTGCTGAGAACTGCAGGATAAGAGCTGAACAACAAGTACAATGGGGAGGAGCCAACTTTTTGTTTGAAGTGCCAGTCTTTGCTCCTCAGGGTTAGGTGCAGTAGACCCACTTCCCTGAGGGGGGCGAGTTCCAAGACCCCAGTGGGCACCTGAAACCACGGAGAGCACCAGACCCGGCCCATGGGCGCTTTTCTCTGTGTCTGTGCGTCTATGATGGTGCTTAATTGTTAGATCGGGCACAGCGCGGGATTGACGGCAGCCTAAGCCCTCTCTGGAGCAGGGGTATTTAAGCAGAATAAGGGTCACTTGACCGCACAGACACCAAGACATCCACCTGATACCCGGAAGGAGTGTGAAGCGGGTACCAGGCAGGTAGTGTACACAGGTGGGTACACGGGCACAGGGAGATCCGCGTCCCGGAGGGATGGGGCAGGACGGGCACTGGCTATCCTGCCACTCAGAATGGCATGCAACTTAAAACTGAGGAATTGTTTACTTCTGGAATTTTCCATTTAATATTTTCAGACCTTGTTTAGCATCAGGTAACTGAATCCATGGAAAATAAAACCTTGGACAAGGGTGGGCACTGCACCTGGGCCTCCTCTGTGTGTGTGAAAAGCCAGGAGAGGAAAACTTCACCCTATTCAGAGCAGCAAACCCCCAGCCCAGGAGGAGCAGCAGCCAGGCCTGTGCCCGTCTGGGTGGGGCCGGCTGGCCTGTTAGCTGCAGCATGACCAGCCCAGACCCGGTTGGATGGTGTTGGCAAGGAGAGAGGGGACTCACTCACTGAGGGCCCAGGGACACCAGCCTGAGGACCCTGTGCTCCCGCGCAGTGTGAGTTTGCGGCCTCAGGAGAGAGGGTGTGTGGAAGGTCTTCCAGGCTGAACGAGCCCCAGGAGAGGACACTCCCGCCGTTCTCAGCCCCGTGGGGACCAGGACCTGGAGGTCTGGCCAAGAGTGGAAGGGCCAGAGGCCTGTGGCAGGGCTACTGTTGGGATGTCCAGTTGAGGTCCAGGTCGTTGGTGTCCTGAACGAACAATGGTCAAGGTGCTCAGCAGTAACGGGCAGGGCACGGAGGGGCTGAAGGCAGGGACATGCACTGGGCAGGTCTGAAAGCTGGGGTCTCAGACCCTGAGCGTGGGCGACCTCCGCCCTGACTGAAGACCTCACCCCTTTGCTCCCACGGGTTATCTTACGATACCTGATCAGAATACTTCCCAATATCCCCCACTGGTTACTTTAGAAAACCTAATGAGGACAGTGCCCACTTTACCCCATTGGTCATTTTGGTGTTTGAACCTGTGGCCTGAGTTGTCATGGTGATGACCTGAGTGGCAGGAATTGTCAAGGTGATGGGAGTTAATGCAATGCCCCTCGTCTTGTCCTCCGCCGCTTCTTCCTGACACCCTGTATTGCCATCTTGCTGTCCCTGAACTCCTCTCTAACAGCTCCTCAGGGCAGGGGGACAGGGGTCTGCTTGGGTTCCCAGTGGAGGCCTGCAGACCTGCTGCCCACATGGCCGGGTGCTGAGGACACAGTGGAGCCAGTTCTCCAAGTGAAGAAGCCAAATGGAGTGTCTCTTCTAAACAGGGAACAGGACATTTTTCTTCATCTCCGAGACTGACAGTAGGAATGTCCTCCAGGCACAGAACCCTGAGGGTGAAGGAGGCCAGTGACCCTGGCTGAGCAGCGGCTCTAGGCCTGCTGGGGCCTGGGCTGCCCAGCTGCGGAAGCCTGGGTGGCGCCTTCCAGGGTGCGGCTGGGAACACAGACTCGGGGCCCCATTCCTGAGCTGAGGTCCTTCTCAGGAGGCCTGGGAGTCTGAGTGACAGTCCATGCCTGTGCCGGGAGCAAGCACCCCGGAGCCCTGCATCTCTCCTGCTGCCCAGACAGACCCACAGACAGACCCACGGACCAGACTGAATTTCCACACAGGCGGGAAGAGCTCAGGAAGGTGGCAGTGGAATGCTGCCCACCAAGGGGAGCGCACTGAATGTGGGGTCAGCGGGGGTCGTGGTGGAGGGGAGAGTGTGTTGGAGGGGAGGGCGGGGCAGAGCTGCCTCCTGTGGGGAGGGGTCTTGGAAGACATGAGTCAGTGGGCTGGGGTGGCCGCTGGACACCCTGAGGACGCTCCCTTATCTGGCTGCATATCCATGCTGGCTCAAAGGGGCCCAAGGATGCCTTCCCTGTCCCCAGGCACCCAGACCCGCACTTCCCTAGGATGGATTGTGCCTGCTCAGAGAGGCCTCCCGGGCTTGGTCAGCGGGCACAGGTGTGCATGGAGCAGGGCCTGGGGGCTTGGAGCCTGGGCTAGGCCTGGCACCCTCTTCCCAGTGCCCTCTGTTTCTTCTGTCCCCTTCTGTCCCCTCCACACCTGGCTGAGCTTGCTGGGTTGGAAGGTCCGGAGTGAGTGTCATCTTGCAGCAGTCAGCTCTGGACACAGGGAAGCTGCGTAACAAATTCTCACACGTGGAGGTGACTTGCCACAGGAACGCTTCTCTCTTGGTCATGAGTTTTGAGCTGGCTGCTCTGGTGTGTCCACTCTAAGCGGCCACTTTGGCTCTGCTCTGTGCTGCCAGGCGTCCTGAGTCATGAGCCTCTCCCCATGATGTGCTCCCAGGTCATGCTCTCTAACTCCCTGAGGCTGGGCTGCCCAGATTCATCGCTGCGCCTGAGTGTCGGCTCAGAGCAGGTGTTTCATGAAGAATCAGAGATGGAAGGAAGGAGGGGGAAGGACAGCCCGAGAGAGAGGACGGGGAGGACAGAAGTGGCTTGGCTCAGCGAGGAGGGAGGGCCCTGGGCAGGCCGGTCCCTGGGGAGCTGCCCCTCAGCCCTCTCCAGGTTCAGAGGCAGTGCAGCCAGGCCAGCCGCCAGGGGACGGACACTACGGAGTGGAGCCTGCCGGGGGTCGCAGCCCCTTGCGCCCGGCTCTGCCAGCCTGCTCTTTCCTCCCTGGAGTTGGGAGTGCTGACTGGCCCTTCCGCTGCTTTTGCTCTGATCCTGCAGCTCTGGTGCCTGCAGGCCTCAGGCGTGGGAGGCAGCCGGAGGAGGGAGCGGGGCACGGGGTGTCCCAGAAGCACCTGTTAGGAGGGAGACCCACCCCAGGATGGGCGGCACAAAAGGACTCGCTGTTATCTCGAAAAATAGGAGCCTGGATCTTAACACCTCCGAGTGCCTTTAAAAGAAGTAATTGCCTGACTGCAATTATTTCAGGAGGCTTAACTAACCGCATGGGCGCTTTTTAAGAATACTTGGGGAATTTAAAATTCCGCCCACGGCCCCCAAGGGTGGGGGCCCTGCCTGGTGCCTGAGGCCCCCCCTTCCCGCTCTGACAGGAGGATGGGGGTCTCCGGAGGGGGCTTCTGGCGATGAAGCCAGCTCGGCCCTGGGGGGCGGAGGCCCGTTGCCAAGGCGACGCCCCCTTGGCTGCCTGCGGGGAGCTAGGCACCTCCTTGTGGGCTCTGCTGGGTGACGGGCGGGGGCGGGAGGAGAGTGATCTCCCTGTGACAGGCGCCCGCTGAGGCCCCTTTCCTATTGATCACGTGGGAGAGGAGCTTCCTCGTCAGGGCCACAGCCAGGAGGAGCCAGGTGTCACCCTCAGTGGACGTCGACGCATGCTGCTGCCATTCGCTTCAAAGTGACTCCCACCCTGGCCAAGGGCCTCTCCCGATTCAGGGAGATCTTCCAACTTCCCAGGAAACTCCCGGCCCTACTGAGGCACAGCCCAAATGCCAAAGTCAAGACAAAACAAAGCAGAAATAAACCTGCCCAGGCCCCGGACGCAGCGCCTGACGCCGGTGTGGGCAGGCACGCGCCAAAAAAGACTAGGTAACAAATTTATTTTTAAAGAATCAATCCAAAAACAATTAAATGCAATTTATGAACGTGGTAGGAAAAGATGAGCAATGAGCCCAATTAGTAGGAGTTATTTTAAAAGTGTCAGGATCACGTCTTAGCCCGTGCTGGGATGTCATTTTGCTGTGGCATCTGGCTGCAAAGGGCATTTGAGGAAAGAGCGGCCCTGGGTGGGGGCCGAGGGGCCTGAGTTCAGAGGGCAAGGGTGCTTCCCAAGCCCGGGCTGAGTCCTTCCTTAGGAGAGGAAGTAGGTGCTGGGGGCGGAGAGCACGTGTCAGAGGCCATGGGGAAGCAGCCTCAGGACCTGGGTGTCCCAGCCCAGGCCGCCTCTCCAGGGTCCACAGCCACGTTTGGACAGCTTGAGGTCCCCACGGTGCCCCAGATCCAGGCACACTGAACAAACATGGCTGGGCTCGGGGTCTCTGCCTGCTCAGGTGGCCATGGGCTGCCAGGCCAGGCGCTGCCCTTCCGCTGCCCCCTGCCTCTGTGGGTGCGTCCCAGGCCTGGTCCCTGTGGGCTCAGCACACTCTACCAACCGAGCTCTATGCCCAGCCCCAGGCCGGGGCCTCTGGACGCGGACAAAGGCCAGAGAGCGGGAGGCAGGTGAAGGGCACCGGAGGGGGCCTGGCATGGGTTCTGCCCGCAGGCAGCTCAGCCTGGCAGGGGCGCTCTTGTCCCTGCTACCAAGGAACCTGAGGGCTGGAACAGCCGAGCTGCCTCCCACCTGGGGCGCTGGCCGGGGGCCCTGTGCTCAGGCCACCAAGTCCCAGACCAGAGTCCTGTGCATTTGCCTCCCTGCTTCTGTGGGAGGAGGTGGGCAGGCCTGACCCTGCCCCTGCCCCGTCCCCATCCCCGGGCCTGGAACTCTCCCTCGGGTGGACAGGGCTGGCTGAACGTCCCCCAGGAACCCTCCCTG
The DNA here is from genome assembly GCA_020662805.1 of Glaucomys volans. Classification (NCBI taxonomy): domain Eukaryota; kingdom Metazoa; phylum Chordata; class Mammalia; order Rodentia; family Sciuridae; genus Glaucomys; species Glaucomys volans. Next base: position 19,234 of record JAJEJO010052835.1, on the reverse strand, counting down.
GCTGTTGGTGGGACGTGGGACGCATGCCTTGGGCCCCCTCTGTGCTCGGTGGCAACCCAGGGCAGGCCTCCAGGGTTGCTTCTTGCAGATCCCTGAGAAGCAGGAACGTCTCTGGTTGGCACCTTGATGCGAAGACAGAATGGAGACGGAGGAGGGTGGAGGGAGCCAGGCTGAGGCCCAGCCTTCTTCAGGACCGACTCCCGCTGGCGATGGCTCTGGCAGGTTGTGGTGACCGGCACAGACTCTTCTTAGGTTGATGACAGTCCAGATCAAAACACCTCTGGTCTCCGCCTCGCCCCTGCCAAGACACTCAGCTCCTTCTCTAGGCAAAAAATGTCATGTCCGTGCCCAGCGTCACGTGGCCCTGGTGGCTCCTCTCCAGGGCCTGCGGCAGGGCTTGGGTACAGCGGCTGCCCCACATCCCAGCCAGCCTGTGACCGTGAGGGACAGGCAGCACTGTCCTCTCTCAGCCTGGCCCCCCTTCTCTGTCAACTGAGAAGAAAGGTCCCTGGGGGGCACAGTCCTCAGCTCCTCCCAGAGGCTCCTGGGTGTCACCCACAGTGTGCCCGCCGCCGGCAGGCTCAGCGGGAGGAGGCCCCGGGGAGCCGAGCAGCGGGGTCTGCCCCTGCCTACCTGATGCCCAGCGGCCACGACCAGGCCAGTAGGTCCTCAGCTGAGGGGGAGGAGGCTGGCGGGTGCTGCTGCCAGGGGTGACCAGCTTGGGGGGTCTGCGTGGGTTTCTGGGAGTGCACACCTTGGAGTCCACACCTCCGCCAGGTGATGGAGGTCAGCCCAAGTGGCTCCTCCGGAGCGGAGGCAGCCCCCACCTGTGGCTGGGTACTGTTAGCTGAGGGTTTTGTCTCCTGGCATTCAGGTCACAGGTCTGAAGACCCCTCCCCTGCTGCCACCGCCCACACTGCCCAGCACAGGACAGGGGCAGATTGTTTCTATTCTCCTCGATTTTCTGATGTTTTCTCATGTTTCTCTGGTGGGAATGATATGTTTTTAATTGGAAAGAAAAAGCAAGGTCAAGGTCTTGCACAGGGTCGGCCCTGCACAGGTGATCAGGCTGCCGCTCGTCCCCTTGCAGCCTGTGCTGGGATGGTGGCCTCTCTGTCCCACTGTGGGGCCAGGTTGGCCAGCAGGTGTCCCAAGGGCAGCCCCACAGTGCAGAGTGGACCTGTGGCCCTTCCCTGCCCCACTCCCGGGGCCCTTCCCCCTGGCCCTCCAGGTCCTCCTCCCCCTGCCATCCCTGCTGCTGAGCCTCAGCCAGCCAGCCTCCAGGACCCAGCTGGCCTCCCCTTCCACAGCCTCTGCCTCCCGCAGGTGCTGAGCCTGCTGGATCAATCTGGGTGAAACCTGCCGTGCCTTCTGTCCTCGCTGGGCCTCTCTGGGGCCCACACCCCATGCTGCTCCAAGGAGGGCCCTGAAGCTCAGGAGACTGACTTTGCCTGGGCCTCACAACCAGCGTTGGGAGCAGAGACCATGGTGGTCAGACAGAGGCTCACCTCCCGACTCAGCTCTCCTGCCCTCAAGCTTGGGAAACCCAGCCTGGGCGATGGTCAGGACCCTGGGCGCTGGTCAGGACCCTGGGCGCTGGTCAGGACCCTGGGCGGTGGCAGTGCCTTGTGGGAGCCCGGGAAGAATCTCCGACTCCCTCACACCACGGCAACAAAGGTGATGAGCCTCCCGGGCCTGCGGGGACCTGCCGGCTCCTCTGGGTCTCCCCACTGGGGCTCGTGGGGCTGGGCTGCCTGAGCGAAGTGCCCGCTCGGCTGAGTTCCAGGGCAGGGCTGCTGGCACCTGCAGACCCGGGAACTCACAGGCCCTCCTCCCCTCTTGGCCAGGGAGGGAGCAGACACAGACAGGTCCAGAGACCCTCCATGGAGGCCCAGCCAGGGTCCCAGCCGAGGAAGCTCCGGCCTTGGTGGGTCCCCAGGTGAGGCCTGTAGGCAGAACAAGCCTCGTCTCTCCCGAGTGGCTTAACCAGGTCACCCCAGCAGGCTCGTTCACCCTCACTGCACGGACTCACAGTCCCTCACTAGCATTTTCTGACCATCCTCCTGTGTCGGGATTAATGAATGGTGAGTCCTGCTCTCTCCTGCGACCACAGAGCCATCCATGGCTCCCAGTTCTTTGACACTTATCCCATTTTCCCTCTTTAATTCCAGAGAAAGACAGTCGTTGGCTTGTTTACCAGCCCTGTGCCTACGTTCAGTAGCTGTTTAGCCTAACTAAAACTGTGGTTTTGATGACACTGATTTCAAAGGAAAAGAAAATAATGTTCCATTAAAGTCTGAAAAATTGATCTTCCAGTTTCGGTGGCATCCCTGGGGTGGAGATGCAGGCGGCTGTTCACTCCGCATCTCCATCCACGCGGCTACAGTGTTCGAGTCTCTCCGGGGCTGACAGCTGCTCCCAGCTGCGCGGGACGGGTCGCCAGGAGGCCTGGCAGGGGTGAGGCTGGGAGCCCTGGGAATTCCTGCACACGCAGCCTTCTCTTCTCAGCTTGTCTCGGCTGACAAGCTTCTTGCTCTTTCCACCTTGTAAAGCAAAAAGCTCGATTAACGAAGCCCTGGAACACACTCCAACTGGGCCTTCCAGGGAGCTGGGAGGGTGGCCACAGGCCCCAGAGGGTCTGGCCCTGGGTGGGGTGGCCGGGGCCTCCCCTCTGCCTGAAGCCTCTCCCAGCCCACAACCCGGGGTTTCTTTTGGCCCCTACAGGTTGCCATCACCTGCTGGAATGGTGGGCTTCTGCCCCTGACCTCAGGGCAGCCAGCGTGCCCCTGTGGTTCCTGAGGAGCGGGTGCCCCCTGACCTTCCTCCCTTCCGGAAACGCCTGTGCTCGAGGCCCCACCCTCGGATCCCTGATTCCTGGGGCCACCACGACTGTTCTTCTCCCATCTATGAGCACACGGCCACACCGCAGGGCGGTCCCCAGAAGAGCCAGGGCTGAGGAGAGTGTGTGCCGAGCCCAGCACCACCTAGTTGCCAGCCTGCTGCCAATCCAGGCTCCGCCATGGCCCATGGAGCCTCGAGGAGCTTCTGCTCCTTATCAGCAGCTGAGTCTGGAGCCCTGGGCTGCGTGTTCCGAAGTCAGAACGCAGTCTGAGGCGAGACTCCTGTGTCCAGGGTCCTGTCCCCAGGGGGCTCTCTCCTGGCAGTCTCGGCTGGACTCAGAAGGAACTGGTCCTGGGCTGGCGGGACCTGGGGACAGGGCTGGTGTTGGATTTTGTTCCTTCAGCCTGCTGTGAGCAGGGAGGCCTGCCCTGGCTTCCCGCCCTGCTGCGCGGCCTCTGAGGGGACGTGGACAGAGCACTGGGGAGCCCTGGCCCTGAGCCTGCCACCCATGGGCCCCACTCACACCCGGGCTGGGCCAGGGCCGGGAGCTCCGTTTGCACTGGGGCTCGCCCGGCCTTGCACCTTCAGGGCAGGCGGAGAGCCCTGGCCATTTCCAAGACCATGTCACCCGCTCTTCCCCCAGTGTGCATGGGCTGTGTCCGGGGTGTCTCTGAACCCTGAGGAGGAGGACATCTCCCCTGAGGCTTGTTGAAGACAGAGGCCTCAGCACGGGAAGTGGGACTGTCCTCCTGCTGTGGAGCTCCCGGAGGGCAGGTGGGTGCAAGGCCAGGGAGGGCACCCCCTCCCCAGGAGCTCAGGCAGTGGAGCCCACACCCTCTGGGGCAGCAGAGCAGGGCTCTGTGGGCCCGGGAGGTGGCTGCCCTGTGTCCACTGTGGTGCTGACATTTCCTGTCGTCAGCTGAGATCCAAAGCTCTCTGGACTCTGTCCCTTCTCTGGAATAGATTATGGAACATAGTTGGGCAGATTACGGAGCCTCCTCCCGTGGCCCGGTGTCATCGGGGGTCTGCCTTGCACTCCCCGCCGCCTACAGGAGTACTGGGCATTTCTTACCTGCAGCCAGCAGGCCACAAGCCCCAGGCCCACAAGGCCAGGCCGCCACTGGGCTCAGCTCTCCTTTGGAGCCCCCGGTGGAGACCTTGCTTCCAGCCTCCCCTCAGGCTGTGCCAAGTGCGGCTGGTGAGATTGGTGATGCCAGGTTGACTGGGCCGGGATGCCCAGACGTTCGGCCAACACTGTTCTGGGTGTTGCTGTGAAGGTAAGCCAGTCAACCCATCCTGCGAGGGGACTCAAGTCCTCCTGGGGTGACCACAGGAAGACCAATGAGCCTCTGAGCCTTGGTTTCATCAGCTGCAAATAGGGCCATTGGTAGTGACAAGCCTCGGCTTGTGCGAGGACCATGTGACCAGGGCAGTGAAATGGTCATTGCGGCTCGCCCAGAGAGATAATGCTTTGCTCTGGAAGATTCTAGAACCTGGCCAGCTGGTTCTAGACTTGCGCATGCCAGAGTCCCGCTCCCAAGGGGCTGCGGGGCCCAGACCCGCGTGCGTCCCCACCCGTGGGCTGCACTGCCAGTGCCTCCTCTGAGGGGCTAGAGCTCTCGGCCCCTGTGCTTGGGCTCCCTGAGCATCATCCTCACCCACTTATAGAACTCTGCTGCGGGGAGGGACGAAGCTCGGGAGCAAGTGGGGGCTCTGGAGGCGAGACAGAAACAAAACCAAACTGGCTTCAGCAAAGCGTGACTTCATTGGCTGATGTAACAGGGAAAACGTGGAGCCTGCCGCAGACTCAGGCGAGGCTGCGTCCGGGGCCATTTCCCATGTGCTCTGATGTGACAGAGGCTTGTGCTTCCTGGTGGCAGGAATGGCCCCCAGCTGTTTCCTTCTCTGGTGAAGAAAAAATGCCTGTTTCTCAGTGGTTCTGGAAGTTCCCACCCAGGACCTCCCTGAACCTCCCTCCTGCCGTCAGGGTGGCCTGGTCCGGGCGACAGCACCAGTTTTAGGCCCAGGGTGAGAGCTGAGGGGTCTGATCTGCTGAAGTGCAGAGGCAGAGTGGAGGGCAGAGTTCCCACAGAAACACGAAGAGGCCCTCTCCAAAAAGTGGTGTCCCGAGGGGGCAGAGCCATGCTGCACAGGGTAGGGAGTGGTGTGGGTCACCTCAAGGGAAGTCACAGTGGGCCTCGCAGCCCAGGGGGCTGGACCACCCTGAAGGGCCACAGAGGAAGAGCCGAGACCCCAGAGAGGAGGTGCAGGGCCACGGGGCCAAGAGAAAGAGCCCCTGCCCGCACTGAGCCTGGCGGGGGGCAGGGGGCAGCCCGCCCTGTGCCCCGCTGGCTTCTTGGGCTTCCTGCTGGCCAGCCACTCTGAGCCACCGGGGAGCCACAGGCTGGCGCAGGGTCTGGAGACACAGGAAGCAGCCAGGGCCCGGCACCAGCTCTCCAGGAGGCGGTGCACCTCCCCATAAACCAGAGCTGTGGGCCTGTGTGCAGGGAGGGAACAGCTCTGGGGCCCCCGGGGCGGAGGAAGAGGGTGGGGATGCCGCAACACCCCAACACCACGGGGCCGTGGCTCCCGCTAACCGCGGCACACCTATGAGGATCCTAGTAAAAATCCCAACAAGCTTCCCTTTAAACAGACTGGAATTGGTACCAAAGTTCATATGGAAAAGTAGGCTCGCAGGGGCCAGGGAGAGCGCGGGGCGTGCGGGTGGGCGGGCGCTGCCGCCTCAGATAAAAGGCGCGGCCTCGACCCACAAGCACCTCCTAAGGTCTGCAAGACCCCCAGGACCACAGGGCTAGTCCCCTAGGCTGAGACCCCCGGGCCGATTCTTTGCCAGTTCGAGGAGCTAGAAGTGGCTTCTCGGTGTGGGTCTCTGGCCCTTCCCCAGCACGAAGGGTTGGGGGCCTTCCCCTGGGTCCAGGGCGTTTCCACCTGCCTCCTCGGGAGCCCTGGGACTTCTAGGAGGTACTGGTGGGTGGAACATGCGCACAGCAGTGCGCTGCCCACGTGTGCGAGGAGGGAGGTGGAGCGGGACGGCTGGGCTGGGCCGCCCTTGAGAGGCTGGGCGGCCGAGGCCACTAACAGGAGCGCTCCCCTGGGACCGCTGACCACGCCCCGACCCTTGGAAGACGTGAATGTTCTGCCACGTAAATTAAATTAAAGTAACGAGTTTGAGAAAGAGGAAGAACGACACGGAAAGAGAGGCCAGTTATATTCCAAATGAAGAATGGAGTTGTGCGAGAGTTCAAAGGAGGAGGCACTATCCTAGCAGCTGAGGAACTCAGGAGGGGGACGGGGACAGTGTCTGCTCGAGCGTGGGCAGGTGCACAGAGCCCCCTAAGGTTTTGTAGGTGTGTTCCAGGTCTATGCTGATGCGCGACGTGTCCGTGGAAGGAGAGAGACGGCTGTGGAGGGCAGAGTGCCCGGGGGACCGAGGGGGATTGGAGGCAGAGGGAGCTGGTGATGCCCAACAAGCACGCGTGTGTCCGTGTGCATGTTCTGCAGCCTACGGGGTGGGTCTGTGGTCCGTGTGCAAGCACGTCTGTATGTGTGTCTACATGTATGCACTGTGTGCGCGTGTGCGTGTGTGTGTGTGTGTGTGTGTGTGTGTGTGTGTGTCCGGGCTGTCTTTAGACCTGTCCACTGAAAGGCCTCAGAACCTTGTCTTTGACCTTGGCACATAGAACTTGGTTTCCCAAACATTCCCCACTAAAAGGAGCCAGGGCTCCTGGGAGAAATAACTGATTTTAGGGCTGGGGCAAGAAAAGTACAAAATTAGACTGGAACATCTTGTTATGCCAGAAAGTAAGGAAGTGCTCAAAAATAAAAAAAAAAAAAGTGGCATGTCACAAAGACTCAGGAGCCAGCTCAGAGGGGCTGCCTGGCCAAACACGGAATGACTGAGAGCCAAATGGATGGAGCACAGTGGCGAGGGGTAAAGCAGTGAAAAGCAGGACCCAAAGTCCACGCGGAAACAGAGAATGGATCATAGATTGATAGATGTTAGGTAGATAATAGGTAGAGACAGAAGGATATATAGATAGACGAGATATGATGGAGCATGGACTGATGACAGATGAGTGGGTAGACGGATGGTATATGGATGGATGGGTGAATAGATAATAGATGGGTAGATGGGTGGGTATATGGTTGGATGGATGATGGATGGATGGATGGATGGATGGGTGAATGGATATAGATGGGTAGATGGGTGGATGTATGGTTGGATGGATGATGGAGGAATGATGGATGATGGATGGATGGATGGATGGATGAGTGAATGGATAATTGATGGGTAGATGGGTGGGTATATGGTTGGATGGATGATGGAGGAATGATGGATGGATGTATAGTTGGATGGATGGAGGAAGGGGTGAGTGAATGGATAATAGATGGCTAGGTGGGTGGATGTATGGTTGAATTATGATAGATGGACAGATGAATGGAAGGATGAATGATAAATGGAGGGATAGATGGATGGATGCATGCATGAATAATAGCTGGGCAGATGGGTGACGGGTGGTGAGGGGTGGCTGATGCATGGGAGACAGGTGAGACAGAAGGGCTGGAGTTTCAGCAGGAGGCCAAGACACTGGATGTGGGGAAGTGCTGGGTAGATGAGAGTCATGGAGGATGCCAAATCTAGGGGAATTTGTGATGAGGAGCAGATGTTTTCTGTTTCAGAGTGTCTCCCCCAAGAATGTTTATAAGCTTCCAGAAAATAAAGAGTAATTGTAGAGCAGATAAATCAGACAACTCCTTGACCAACTTGTCAAAAACACCATCAGCAGGAGGTCGGATGGACACCGTGTGCCTGAGGAAGATAGGAAGAGTGTGGTCCCACGGCTGAGAGTGCGTCCACTTGGCCTGCTGGGGGGGTGGGACATGGACAAACCCAAATGAGGACCGCCCAAGGGAAGCGGGCACCGTGTTCTTCAAAAATGTCTGTGAGAGAAAAGACAAAGACAGGCTGTGGAAATGTTCCAGAGGAGGGGAACCAGAGAGTAAGGAGAGCACTGCAATCCCTGACCCTGAGCAGCCCGTGCTGGGGAAGAAAGCTGGGGAGAAAGCCTGGGGCCGGCGGCAAGAAGGCGGGTCCACCCAAGGGCAGATCCCACTGCCCCGGTGTTCAGTGGGTCACTGAGGGTATGGGAGAGATGGTCTCTGCTTCCTGGAGGCTGAAAGACTGTGATGTCTGCAACGTAATCTTAAATGGTTCCGAAAAAAAGTCACACACATGGAAAGAGAGAGAGAAAGTCACACACACGGGGAGAGAGAGAGAGAGAGAGAGAGAGAGAGAGAGAGAAACCAAATGGTCGAGAGCGGGGTAGAACGTAACAGGTGAGTCCGAGTGAAAGGTATATGGTGTTTTTATACTATTTTTATTTTTGTGACTTTTCCGTGGCTTGAAGCATTCGAAACAAAATGGTTTTGCAAACCAGTGGAAGCCCTGCCGCCCGTGCAGAGGCGAGCGAGGCGGCAGGCGAGGCTGCCTGCAAACCTCTGCTGTCCGCAGCGTCTTGTGGGGCAGCCAGCACGTGCCCCCTGTGCCCCTCCAGGGACCCTGGAGACGATCAGGGCCAGACGAGCCACCATGGCGAGCCTGGAGCTCGTGGAGAAGCGACGGTGATGACCTGCAGTAATAAGGAGCCCGGTGTGCACGGCACTTGACAGTCTGTGCAGCTTCCCTAGGCTGGGCGGGCTCCGCAGGCACTGATGGGGGCAGAACCGCCACTCTGGGAAGGGCCTTAGTGACACGGTCAGGCCATTGAGGCAGGGCGTGAGGCCTGCTTTGGAGGAGGCGAAATCAGCTCATTGCAACTCTGGAGCTCGGGAGCAGTTTCTCAGGCCGAGGTCCTGGGCCCCTTGGGTCAGCACACAGGGAGCTGGTCAAAGTGCACGTTCCTGCCACCGCCCTGAAGCTCGGGAGTGGGAACCTGGGCTGCAGCAGGCTTGCCAGGGGCAGCCAGGCAGACAGGGCAGGGTCCCAGCTGGCTCTATGTGGTGGAAGGGGTGCACAGAGCCTCACCCGAGCAGCTGGGCCCGCGGCCACCGAGGCAGCAGAGAGGGGCTGTGGCCGCTCACACTCACTGTCACCTGTGTCTCCCAGTAGGAGAGCAGAGCTGGCAGGCTGTGACCACCCAGCAGTCCTCAGCGGTCGGCCCCACCCCACAGGGACCTGGGCCCGAGGCACCCCCACTGAGGCCGGGAGGGGCTGTCAGTGGAGCCCAAACCAAGTCCTGGAGCCCGGAGTGCTCGCCCGTGGCCTTGGCCGTTTAAATAATTGTTAATTGTAAGGAAATACATACAACCTAAAGTTGACCCTGATCCGCTCTGCAGTGGGCACTTGCAGGTGGCCGCAAGGCCAAGGTCGCCATGCCTCCACAGAGCTTGCGTCTGCCACCCACCCTTCTCCACCCTGGCCACCAGCAGGCCAGCCACCTCTCACTGTGGACCCTCCACAGGCAAGGGGCTTGTTTCAGCAGCATGATGTCCTCAAGGTCTATCCCTGTGGCCACATGTCACATGGATGTCACTGAGAAACAGTCCACTATTGGGAGACCACAGTGGGCTGTCCTTCCCGGTGCCTTTCTCTGCTGTGACTGCCCAGCAACATCTCTTCAAGTCCTCCCTTCAATTCTCTTGGACCGACGCCCAGGGGGATGCTGGATGAGACAGCAGGGTCACCCTGTGTGGGGTGGGTGAGGGCTGCTGGGGACCACAGGGCCGCACCCGGGCACGCCCCTCTCCCAGCGGCACCCCCCATCCTGACTTTCTCGAGGAAGCTCCGGACACTGTCGTGGGGCCTGAGCTGCTGGACGCCCGGCTGTGGTGGGCACGGGCTCCCGCTTCCTGCGGCCCCTGGGGTCCACTCCCTTCCTCAAGTCACTCCTTGTGAATCGTAGAATTCGACAAAATCCCGCTTTAGGAGTTGCTGTTGATTTAATCCTGGAGAAGAATCCGCGCCTACTGACCCCCTCTTGAACAGATGGGGACACCCAGGTGCACACGGGGGCAGCCGCCCGCCCTCCCGGCCTCAGACTCGCAGGAGGTGCGGCTTGGTGATCCATGGCCACTGCAGCCCCTCAGCTCCGCCCCGCCCAGGTCTTGGCCAGGGGCCCAGCGTGCCCTGCTGTGCTCCCACGAAGCTTGATCTAGAAATGAGCAGCAGGCGCCGGTTTGGGCCACAGTTTCCAACCCCTGTTCTAGAGCATCCATTGAACAAGCGCCGGGCAGCCCTGCAGAGCGCTGGGAGCCCTCTGGGTGTCGGACAGCCGGGAGCTCCTGGTCTCCAGGGGCCAAGACGGGCTGGGGCTGGGGAGCAGGTCAGATGGCCGAGGACTCCTGGGTCACCAGGCCCCATAGTGTGGTTGTTGAGGTGGCAGGTGCGGGGGGGGGACGTGGAGGCCCCTGCCCAGGTCATCAGTGGGCTGGTGGCAGGCCCTCCTGGCTGGGTGGGAGGAGAGAGCTTGTCCTGGGTGTCTCTGCCACGTCCCGGCAAGGGGGCCTGGGCAGGGCCTTTCAGGATCTGTACCCGGGAGGGTGGGCCGAGGCACAGGCCTCTCTGCAGGGAAGGGGGACGGGAGGCCTCGAGGTCCCAGGAGGGCGGGTATGAGGCACAGAGGGCCAGGTGGGGTGGGAGACCCCAGGTCTGACCTGAGACCCCACTGCTGGCAGCTCTTCAGCAGGGACACAAGGAGGACAGGCCCAGTGGACCCAGCTTCAGGGCCTCGGCAGGAGGCGTGGACCTGGCTCCTCGAGAGAGATGACCTCCTGACCTCCAGAGCCCTGGTCCTCCAGGCATGATGCAGGGACACGGTCTGCCTCGCGTTCTCTCTGCTGCAGCCTCCTGGTTTGAGTCCCCGTCACGGCTGTCACTCCCAGGTCCTGCCGGCTCTCCTTCCGAATGTCTTCCCTGTTTCCTAGCAAGCTGTGTGGGTCTCACTGAAGCATGGCCTGCTCTGACCCCTCGGGGCATCAGTGACCTCTGTGTCTGGGCATGATCTTCCTCTGGAGCGGTCAGGCTTGGTTTGGGCAGTGGTTCCCCCTGAAGCTGGGGACTTGCAGCCACGCCTCAGACTCTGCAGGGCCAGATCTCCAGGCGATGTGCTGGGTCTGCTTTCGGGACTGGGGCTGTGACCACGGTGCGTCTGTCTTGGGATTCCTGCAGAGGGGGGGACACCCTGGGCCCTCGCTGGCTCCAGCCCCAAGTGTGGTCCCCAGGCTCCACATTCGCTCCACCACCTGCAACCCAGCCGTTGTGCTGGTTCCTGTCTCCAGGGCAGGAGGGACATAGGGGTCAGCGAGGCATGTCCTGGGGCCCTGAGCTTGGCTCCTGGCCCCCCACACTCGAAGGGCAAGAACTCGGTTGCCCTCTGTGGAGAGTGCCCTAGGTGCTGTGGGCCCCCCGGGAAGAGCAGGACCCACCCCTCTCTGCCCGCATCCCGGCTGTGGGGTGTGACAGTGGCCCAGTGCAGCACTCTGCAAGCCTCTGGAAGTGGCTTTGGAGTCGGAGATGTGCCCCTCCTTTTCCGACCACCTAATGGATGTGATTTCATTTCCCTGAACCTCCAAGTCCCCAACAAGACAAGCACATGGGAGGCTGTCCGACCTGTCTCCTGTCACAGGGTCCCTGCCTCTGGAGGCAGACGGGCTGCCCTGGGGCTCAAGGTATGACAGGAGGTGGGTGGGCGTCTGCGAACTCCTGGGGCAGAGCCTCAGTTGGAGGCTGCTGGGTACCCTGTACCTCCACGAGCCCTGGTTCCATGCTTGGCCGCCATGTGCGCCTTGCGGCCAGTGGCTGCCCTTGGAGGCTCTGACCCCCTCTCAGGAGGGCAGCTGGGGTGCTGGACGCCTGTGCAGGGTCACTCTGACCTGGTGGGGACGGTGCTCTTCTCACCTGCATTTTCTCCTAAAAATCTACAGGAAGGAGCATTCCCAGGCAGTTTGCCTTCTGTCCTGAGCAACGGAGCTGCGATAAGAGCAAGGGGCGGCGGAGGGTGAGGGGGCTGCTTTCTCTTCCAAGCTGAAGCCACCTTCCTGCGGGGACCTGAACAGCCCCTGGGGGCTAGAGCCCTGGCCGGTGAGGAAGAGCGAGGGCAGTCTCCCGAGGGACACAGCCAACTCTTCAGGGCTGTGCGGAGAGGCCCACAGTGCGCCCAGGACACAGAGGAGCCACATGGAGCAGGGCCTACTCCTGCTGACCACCTACTGCTGACCACCTACTGCGCACTGTGCCGAGCCTGCCCTCACCTTCCATGTGGCCGGGTTACCACACCCACCTCGCAGGCACGGAAACCAAGCTAGAGCTCCCTGTGGCCAGGTCCTGCTCTGAGGCAGCCCGGGTCCTCCCTCCCAGCAGATGAGACTGGACGTGTTGGTGGCCCCTCCCCCACCCCCAAGAGCACTTCCTACTGAAGTCCTGATCCGAAAAGGACTCTGTGTGCCGGACCTCACAGTGGCCGGCAGAGTCCAGCACGATGTTCTCCTTTTAAAAATGTGACTAGCACTGGAAATGGCTGTGGCTGGAAGGGGCCCCGTCCATCACAGAGGCCCGCCGACGGGACTGGGCCACCTGCCCTGGTCACGGTCCCCTCCACACTCCATACACACACGCGCGAATGGAGCCAGACAGGCAGAGCGACCAGAGCCTCCCACAGCCCAGGCAGCACGAGGCCCCTGTGCCGACCCCCACAGCTCACAGCGGGCCTCCCCTGGCCTGGGCTCTTGGAGTACTGAGGAGGCTCCCCCAGTTCCTCCTGGACACCAGACTGGGAGCCACGGGCAGGCCGGGCCAGATGGTATGCACAACACGCAGAGGTGTGTGGCGAGGCCATAGGTCCCGAGCAGCCCCATGGGACGCGGCTGGGCAGGAGTGTGCCCCTCGCCTGGGTGGCCGAGGAAGCCTGGGCTCAGCAGCCTACTGCCCTCCATCTCTCCCACGGGAGGTGGCACCTGTGGAGCACCTGTGGGGCACCTTGGCAGCCCCGTGGGCCTCAGCTGCCACTTGGCAGGCGGTCCATCCTGGTGGGCAGGAGAGCCCGGTGTCCTGCACCAGGCCCCAGGCGCCCAGCACAGGAGGGGGCCTGCCCTGGCACTCAGCCCTGCCTGGTCCACATTCCACCCTGGTTGCCCTTCCCAGCCCTCAGCTCCGCACTGCGGGACAGCAGGGACGGCTCCGAGGGTGGCTGTGGAGGAGATCAGGTCATGGAGGTGGGGGTCCTGGCCAGCATGGGTGCCCCCAGAGCCCCGCTGCAGTCAGGGCCGGAGCCAAGGTCTCCCAGGCACCCCAGGCCCCTCTAATTGAATAAATATTCTCTGTTGAGTGCCCAAGTACACGGTTTCCATGGATACCCACTTCTAATGGCATAAGGAGACAAGGAACGGGCTCTCTGGAGCCGCATGGGTGCACCCATCCCCGGAGGACTTCTCTCCGAAGACACGGAGGCCGAGTGGCTGTGAGTCCTGGGGTAGAGAGCCCATGGCAGGAATCAGTGTCCATGCCCTGGCTTTGAGACCCCAGCCCAAGGCCAGCCCCTCACAGGGACCAGCCCCCAGCACTGGCCTGGGTGCTGCCCTTCCACGTGCCAGCCATGGCAAAGGCAGGGAACACGGACGTCCCCCCAGGCGCCCTCCAGAGCCCTGTCATCGTGTGTGAGAGCCACTCGGCCCTGCCCACTGGGCACCCTGTGAAGGAGCCGGTCAACCTGCCCCCGCCCTGCTTTGGCCTTTTCCCAATCTGCCTTCGCTTCTCTGCCTCACTGGTCTCTGATTCTCTGCTCCTCTCCCAGCTAACCCCAGCATGTGCCCGGACCCAACGCTCGGAGCAGGGGCACCAAGCATCCCCCATGCGATCTCCCACCTCCGGCCAAGGGGCCCTCTGCCCCAGACCTGTTGGTGCTCCTCGCTGGTGGAGTCCAACAGAGGCCTGTCGGGGAGGCCTGCTGGGCCGAGGTGGCTTGGGAGGTGGAGGGGAAGACAGAGAAGACACCAAGCTGCCACGGGCCATGTCACCGGGCCCACGTCTGCCCCACACTGCCTGGGGCTGTGCTGGGGAGGGTCCAACGCAAGGGCAGCCCCAGCCTCCCACCATCTCTGTGGCTTTCTCAGGAGCTTCAAGGGCAGGCCAGGTTTGGCCAGGGAGTGTAACATGACCGGGGCAGCTGGCCGGCCGGAGCGACGCCAAGGCCGAGACGTGAGAGGTGATGCTGCCTGGTGTTGGGCACAGAGGCGGGAGGTGCGCCTGCCCACAGCCCACCCGAGGGGAGCTGGCCTTCCACTTACTGTGCTATTTAAACAGTAGGTGCTCAGGCCACTGCCCGCAGTGGGTCCCTGTAGCAGGATTACAACTGAGCTGAACAGAAGGGCACCCGGGCAGGGGGCGGGTGGTCAGGGAGTCCCCTCCTCACGTGAACCCTGGCAGGGAGGCATCTGTGGGGCGAGGCTCGGACACAGGCTCAGCTCTGTCCACACAGCTGCGGTGCGAGCAGGAGCCGAAGCCGGGCCCTGGGGTTCCAGGCCTGGACGGGCCCTTCGTGGGCCTCACACCGGATCCCTCGGGGCGGATTTTGCTGAGTAAGCAGCATGTCAGGGCCACTCTCAGCGCAGTTTCTGGGGAGAAGCGAGGCAGGCTTGTGCAGAGGGACTCACAGGGCCCCAGCGGGGAAGCCAGGACTCTTGGGCCTGAAGGACTGGGCAGTGCTGGAGTCCCTGCTGGACAGGACCGTGGCCTTCAGAGGGATGGGGCCCCACCAGCACCTGGGCGGACAGGGTGGGGGCCAGGAAGCAGTGCCCACCTCCCCACACTGCAGACTCTGCCAGAGCCAGGGGCCCAAGGCCCACTTGGACCACTAGGGATGCAGAGTGGACTTGGAAGCCCATGGAGAGGGACGTGGGCAGGCGAGCTGGGACCTCTGAAAGACAGTCATTTCCACCAGAGGAAGCAGCGTGTGTCCTTGGGGTGGACCCTGAGGCCATCTTGAGAAGGAGGGTCCAGCAGTGCCCAGGGGCAGGGGTGCCCAGAAAGGGAGTGCAGTCCAACTTGTCCCTGTCCCCTGCGGCCATGCTGGTGTCCTCTCCCCAAACCCAAGGTGGCACTGGCACTGGGCCCCACCCTCTGTCCCAGAGCAGAAGCTTGGCAGTCGCTGACTCAGGGTTGGCACAGCACCTTCACCGGCCCCAGAGCCCTGCAGCGACCCTCCGGGGACGCTGAGGCCGGGGAGGTGGCCGGGTGCTGTGGGGACTGCCCCTGGCAGGGACAGCAGGGCCTGCGTCCCTGGGCAGTCTAGTCTGGACTCTGTCTCCCCTGGGGTGGGAGAGGATGACACCTGAACCTCCTGGGGACACAGTGAAGACCTTCCGCCTGCCCCTGCTGGGCAGGCCTGGGAACAGTGCCCCCTGCTGGACACCAGCTGGCCTTGCAGTGCCCCACACGAGGGTGCTTCCCATTTCCAAAATGCCAGGACTTACCAAGGATCCTTACCCCTGGGCCGCCTCCCAGCCCAGGTCGGGGGTCAAACTCCAAGGCTGCAAGGCTCCCTGAGCGCGGCCCTGGGCGGGGAGTGGCCTCGGTGATGGACAGCGTGTCTGCCCCGGGCAGGGCACCTGCATTTCTCCTGCTGTAATTGAAACAGTATCTGGACTGAGGCGTCTGATCACCGCCTTTCCTAGAAATCGAACGATGGCCTGTCCTGCCGACACGATGGCCTGTCCTGCCGACACGATGGCCTGTCCTGCCCACACGATGGCCTGTCCTGCCGACACGATGGCGTGTCCTGCCCACACGAACCGCGCTCAGGTCAAGCACGGCTTCCCAGGGCGATTCGAGGCGCCAGGGGAAGGTTTTAAATAGTCGCCCTAAGTATAATACGGAGCCTGACGCCAGCTACTCATCCTTCCTCTCATTCCCAGCGCATCTTCCTGCTCCCCGTCCCTGCGAGACAGCGGCTCACGGCGCGCTCGCCTAGAGGAGGCTCGCCTACCCAGGGCCTCCAGAGCTGGGAGGCCTCGGGCATCAGGGCCAACACACTCATTTGTCAGTGGGACACACTGAGTCCTGGGAAGTGACTGAGGCCACAGCATCAGATCAAGGTGAACCCTGGAGCTCTGGGCTGGACGGAGAGCACAGTGGGCAGAGGCCCTGGAGGCTCCACAGCCCGGGCTGGGCTCACACCCTGGCCGGCTCTCAGGCCATGAGCACCCTGATGCTGACCAGAGCCCCGCCTGGGCCTGACCCCAACATCAACCCCTTGCAGCAGAGGCCTGAGCTTTGCAGAATGCTCACTCTTAGTCCTCTGCAGGTCCCCAGGTCCCAGAGAGTCACCAACACATCGTGGCTGCTTCACAAACATCCTAGATTGACCGAGTGACCCAGGACACGGCGCCCACTCAGCAGCAGTTGCTTCTGGAGATGGTCCAGTCTCTCCCGATTCGATTTGTGGCTGAAAGCAATAGAGATGCCTTCCCTCACAGTCCTGCAAGCCAGAAGTCTGAAGTCCAGGTGGGCAGGGTGGGCTCCCCCTAATGGCTCTGGGGGAGGCACTTCCTCCCAGCCCTGCGGCCTGGGCCTTCTGGGCCATGGCCACGCCACACGGGCCAAGGCTGCCATCTCCACGTGGTCTCCCTGCGTGTGTGTCTAACAAGGACCCAGTCACACGGAATTTGGACCACCCTAATCCAGGATGACCTCGTTTAACTTGATCACCTCTGCAAAGACCCTGTTTCCAAATCCTGGCCTTCGCGGGTTCAGGTGTTAGGACGTAGCTGCCTCCTTCCTGACGGGGCTCAGTTCAACCCGTGACACCCACGTGGCTCTCCCTGTTAATCAGATGCTGTCAGCACACGTGATGATCCAGGTCTGTCTCTCTTCTGGCAGGAGGACTGGAGGCCGGCCGGAGGAGGCTGCCGTCTGACAGGCCTGCTGTGTGCGTCCCCAGCCGGCCCAGCCGCCTCTGGTTGGCTGCAGGTGCCCTGGAGTCTGGCCTCGACCTCGCTGGTGGAGAGGGATCTTGCCCCTGGCGCCTTCGGCTGTGTTTGAGGACATTTTTGGTTGTCACCACAAGGTGTTCCTGGCAGCTGGTGGGTTTTGGCCAGGGAGGTACCAGCCACCCTACAATGCAGGGGACAGGGAGCCCCTGCAAGTCTGCAGCCCCAAGTGCCCGTGGCGCCACGGCAGAGAAGCCCTGTTCCACGGGGATGGAGACCGAATGTATCTTCCGGCTTCTTGGCGGCCACGTGCTCACGCTCTCACCAATGGAGGGTCAGCGTGAGGGCCACAGGCAGCTTCCTGGGAGCACCCTGTGACTGGGGGACCGTGGCCTTCCATCCCACTGCGGGGATGTGGATGTGATGCCATGGCCAGACCTGGGGAAGCCATGGAGACTTCCAGGCCTGGGATGGTCAAGGAAAGAGGTGGAGGGCCGGATCCCCAGCCCTTCAGGGTCCTGTGCGGGTGAGAGGGAGCTCTATCTGGCTTGAGCCAATGCATTTGGGGTCTTTTCGTCGCAGCGGCATCGTCTGTACCCTGGCTTGCAATTCTTAATGCCAGGCGGTCGTGTTCTGGAATAGATCCCAGGACAATCTGGAGCTGGAATCAGAGATTAAAGTGGGCCAGCTCTGTTTTCTTCTCGCGGCTTCTGGGGAGGGAAAACTTGAGAAGAAGACACAGCCAATCTTGCCGAGTGCGGCTCCAGGTGCCCAGGTTCCAGCCGAACATTCCAGCGCCGCCCACCCCGCGGACTTGGGACGGGGTGGACACTGGAAGCCGGAGGGTGTGTCCGGGTCGGCGTGAAACGTGAGCACTCTTATTTTTCCAAACATGCTAAGGACCCCGTGGGCATTTCCCAACTTTAAGGGTCCCACAGCCAAACCAAACAGAGGGCTCTGGGCTCCGTCTCGCTCCGGAGCCCTGCGGCTGCGACTGCGGCCACTCACGCAGCAGACAAGAAGTCACTCCCATTTAATGGAGTGACCCCCGGGAGCACCCCCATTCTCAGTGGGGCAGCTGAGACGCAAGGGGCCTCCGACAGTGAGGGGGCCCAGGATGCGCCCTGTGCAGCCCAGCACTGCCTCCTGGGTCCAGCTGTGCTCCCACTTGGGTGTGAGAGCAGGCCGCATCCTCGGCTTTGGCCACGTCCTCGGCTTTGGCCACGTGCAGCCCTGGCTGGGGACAGCTGTGCGTCACTGAGGCCCTTCACAGCCCCCACGAACCTGGTGCTCAGCAGAGGGGCAGCTGCTACGCAGCACGCAGGAAGGCCGCTGGCCTCGGGGGTCACGGGGCCTCGACTGTCTCACCTGCAAAGCAGGGTGGGAAGGTGACCCCGCAGAGGACAGAGGGCAGATCCACACTGGGTGCCTGACCTTCAGGGGTCTCGGGAAGCTACAGCTCCCAGCAGTGGGGCAAGTGTGGTTAACGGGGGTCTCGGGGAGATCACTCAGGGAGAGAAGCCCTGGCACCGAGGAGGTCTTTGTAGGAGTGTGTGAGCAGCCGCGCGGTGCCCATGCTGGGCAGCAGGGCTTGGCAGGGCGGAGGCCCGAGCCTGGCTTCCTGCCCACCAGAATGCTCCGGGTGCTCCCAAAGCCTGCTCTCCCACCCCCGAAGTGGGGGCAGTGACAACACTCACCTCCTGGATACCAGGAGGTGACCTAAAACCAGAGGCTTCCAGAGATTGCTAGGCATCCCACAATGCTGGAGGTCTCCAGACGAGGCAAAGCCTGGGCAGGGGTCGGGGAGCCGCTCCCTGTGGAAGGTGGGTGGTGGAGTCGGGGTGCACCACTGCAGGGAATGGCAGGAGCAGCCAGAGCCCTAATTCCCTGCTGCCAAGGCTGGGCAAGACTGCCCTCTGCAGAAGACCCTCTTCCTGTCTGAAAGCCGGCCGAGGCACCGCTCAGCCTCCTGTGGCCCTGTGCGAGGCTGACTGATTTGGGATTCCCAAATCCAGGAGGAAGCCTAGGACAGACAGGGGCAGGAACTCTGTGCTCTGTGTGGAAATCAGAGCCATCTAAGAAAAAGTGGCCAACTCGGAAAGCAGTGAGCTCCCTGTCACTTGGATGTGCAAGCAGAGGCCAGGGAATGGAGGGATATTGTGAAGCAGACCCACATCATCCGGGACCAGATACAGATAATAGCAATGACGGTGAGGGTGATGGTGGTGACTGTGACAATGATGTGGTGAAGGTGATGGTGGCGATGGAGATGGTGGAGATGATGATGGAGATGGTGGTGAAGGTGGAGATGGTGATGATGGAGGTGGAGATGGTGATGCTGGTGATAGTGGTGGTGATGGAAATGATGGAGATGGTGGTGATGGAGGTGGTAGTGATGCAGATGGTGGAGATGGTGATGGTGGTGGTGATGGAGGTGGCAGTGATAGAGATG